>ML739330.1:0-23766 GCA_009193565.1 Aspergillus coremiiformis
CTAATAATTCTAATAAAGCACTAATAATTCTAATAAAGCACTAATAAATGTGGGAGGACGCGCGAAGCGCGTCCGACCACCTCTTGTATGTATGTATGTACATACATCAACCCCAATTCACAGACAGCACCCATAGTTGCCATACGCATACCCTATATAAAGCACCCAGTCAGTCAATCCCGGATTTCAAACAGTTAGGGCTATGCATGGTAGTCCCCCACAATTGGCCCCCACAATTGGCCCATCCACGATCCACCAAATCTATCGCTGCGTCTTTAATCCATGCACTCCGTGAAGATTATGTGATCAAGCATCGCCCCGCTCCCGATGACTTTGCCTAAGCCTACAAATGATATCCCAGCAGGTCCACTAATCCGCAGACGGGGATGATGCAGCAAACCCACTTCGAAGCCCTCATTCCAAGGTCCCGTACGTTATTCTGCAGCACTGTTGGGTTCGCTACGTTCTGCGAGGTCTTCGAGGAGAGATGTGGGGATCGTTACGGGTTCTGTTTGAGGATGGGTTGGAGATCGATTCTGGATTCATGGATTTTTATTAATTCTGTATCGATAACGGCATCGCGTTCGGGGTTATCAGTGCTGGACACTTTCTTGGGTCCGATGAGGTACGTTGCTAGATCGCTATCATCCCCGCCAGATTTGAAAGTCCATACATATACTCCGTACTCCGTACACACATACATAAAAAAGGGAAAAAAGGGGAAAACATACAACAGCCGGGATTCGCTGGTGGTCACCCACCCAACTACTAACCGGCCGGCGTGTGGCTTAAGTACGGCTGAGCGGACGGGAAGCCCTGTTCTCCACACCCTATGGTCGTATGTGACAGATAGACAGAAAATAGAGCCCTATGTAGTACGGGAATGGACGAAGAAAACGCATATTCAACCTCATCTAGCTAACATATTTGCAGTCATCGCAAATCGGAATTGTCGCAAACGACGCACAAATCAAACCCGACGGCTCCGAATGGAAGCCGATCTGGCGACATGAAACCGAACTCGGCCACGGCAAGGCGCTGTCCATGAAGGACGTATCCAGGCTGAAAGGCTGAGCAATGACAGTGAAATCCCGCTGATTATCTTTATCGGTGACGGAGTCTCCGATCTGCCCGCCGCCCGGGAAGCCGACGTTCTGTTCGCTCGGAAGGGGCTCCGATTGGAGGAATACTGTATCGAGCACCAGATCCCCTTCATCGGCTTCGAAACTTTCGCCGACGTGAAGGAGGTGGAGAAGATCCTGCAGGAAGATCAAGAGAAGACTGGTGGCGTGGGTAACCCGGCTTGCTTTAACCGGAGGCGGGTTTCTAGCCGGCAAGCTGTACGTTTAGGGTTGATTGTAATCCCAGGCTTCTTTATTGAGGACTTCGATTAGGTGCCTAAATTTGTCGCTGCTACTCCGTCGAAAGAAGAGAAGATGTTCCTGTGGCCGGAGAACTTCCCAGTATCAACTTAAGCCTGTTCTGGAAAACATGGCTTCTTAAGTGACGGCTTTTCAATCTGGATATTCATATGGCGTGTAGAATAAATATAGACATAGAAGGCTGGAGCTCTACGCAACGCTATCTGTTCTTTTTCTCGTCTTTTCATCAACTCATAGCGATGACCTATTCGAGTGTATATAAATAGAGAGAATTATGTCTAATGGTTTCACCCCACGCAGAATAGACCTGTTTCGCGGGAAATTACGAGGCGGGTTCGAAATAGAACCAGCCAACATCAGCATCTCAGCCCCAAATCCCCACATTCCAAGGAATTTGACCCTCGCCAGGCATATTGACAGGCTGACAACGGGGAAAGTCCGAAGAGGATTAAACATTTCCGAAGCAGATTAAAGTTGAAAGCACAGCCCCTCCGGCCCACCAGGCTGCAAGAGAAGCCCTTCATAGGCCGGTTGGACATTGGCCATGGATGAACGCTAAGGCTTCAATGTGCTCTGGACCAACGATTATCGCCCTCTTATCCGACACGAGTTGAATAGCGGTTGCGGTAACCCGTGTGATCATTTCGTTCTCCGGATATAAAGCAGAGCGCTGCTCTATCTCTGTTCCCTCTTCCCACCCAAGCTTCTCATACTCGATACCCTTCCAACCAAACCCACGCAGTTATGGCACTCCGCGAAAAGGTCGTCAAAGGTGTCGCAGCCGGCATCGGGCTAGCATCAGAAAGTCTTTCGGCCTACAAAGCCAACAAAGCTGAGAAGAAGGCGCAAAGTCCGGAAGAAACACACATAGACGACGACCTCCGCCACGAAAGAAACGTCGCAGACCAACACGACGAGGAATGGGAACTCGACGAAGCCCAGGAAGAATGGACCAGCACGACGGAAACGAGCAACACTGCACAACAGAGCCCTGAGCAGCTGGCGGCGGCGTTTCTTCAGAATTATCCACCACCACCGTACACGCCGACGTCCAACGCGCGACTCCCGTATCCGGTGATACTGCCACAGCGACGACCCAAGTCCCGCAAGCGAGGGTTTATCAGAGCGTATGCGCCCGTGCTGGATGAATTCGGGTTCGACCAGGCGATGTTTCTGGAGTTCTTGGAGACGTCCAATCGAGCCTGTCAGGCGACTCCGTGGTTGAAAGCGATCAATTTGGCCGGCATCGGCACGATGTTCATGCCCAGTGCGATTGGGATTGCAGTTGGGGTGGCGATTCAACTGACGACCGACGTTGTGATGGCCGTGGATGAAAGGAGAAAGTACGCTTCTTTCGTTGATTCCCCCAAATTAGAGCGTTAACGCACGTCAGAACAAACATCTATTTCGACAAGATCAACGCCGAAATATTCCAGCCCCGGGGCCTGTACTGTCTGCTCATGACCTGGAAGCCGGAATCCTCGTCGACAGTCACCAGCTTCGACCTGAACGCCACGGTGGCCTCGTCCATCGAACATGGTGGACCAGACGCATTCAGTAAAATGAAACATCGGTTCCAGTCCTCGCACGGCCATACGTACGGCGATATGCCATTCCCCGAAACGGCGCCTCTCATCTTCCCCGATCTGGACGAACTCGCCGCACAGAGCGACGGCGCGACGAAACTGAAGAATGCGAAGTCCTCGCGCAGAGAATTCGTCGAAGATTACTTCGACCGCCGGTCGCGGGTCGAATTCGTATGCTGATCCCATGACATCCTACGGACATGCACTGATCATGATCTCAGGAGATGAAACATCCCGACAGTGCTCTTAACAAAGCACCTAAACCGCAGTTCACGTCCCGATATGCCGATCCCACTCACCCCGCCAGTAGCGGGTCGGCTCTTGGGCTGATCACTGGCGGATATCTTACCGGCCAGCAGCTCAAGGAACTTCGGGGCCGAAGCCAGCCACGGGGTGCCCGACGGCACCCAGTTGGACCGGTGGGCGCTCTAAGTGCCACTGTACATTCTGCGAGGTCGGGACGATCGTCGATAGATAGGGAAGGACACCAGGAGGAGGAACCTCGGAGAGGATCCGGCCAGTCAAGGTCTCTCGATTCTCGCGAGCGACCGCAGGGACGAATAGATCCTATCGGTGGTATACAGAAATTGTTGAAGAACGTACGTATCCGACACCGGGACTGCTCTGCCGTTGCTAATGCTTATTTAGAATGTTCTCTACATGATGATCGTCAATCTGCCATCGGAAGAAGAAATGGCACAAGCCCGGGCAATCCTAGGAATACAATGAATGTATAGACATGGCAGTGAATATATTTTACAAACACGCAGTGGTAGAAAGAAGAACCAACATATCAAGCCCTAACACCATACAAGATACGACAAGTATAAAAGCCACCAGATTGGCCAGCCCAACCAAGACCCCAGCCCCACCAACGCATACCTAAACCCCATATAAAGCCTACTAATTAGTAAAGGTAAACACAACCCCTCCACAACCAAGTCCAACCCCCTCCAACATAAACAAAAAATGGTCTATAAAATCCTCCTCTACATCACCCGCAAGCCGGGCACCACCCCAGCCGAATTCAAATCCCACTACGAAACCGTCCACATGCCACTGGTCCGACGAATCGCCGGCGCAGACTTCCCCCTCTCCCACCGACGCCTCTATCTCGCCCGCCCCGCACCCGGCGCCGACAACAGCTTCCCCGCCGCGGCGCTCGTCGGGTCCCCCGAGGAGTTTTTCTACGATGCCATTGCCGAGGTGACGTTCGCGGACGAGGCGGCGTTCAAGGTGTTTTTCGGCCGTAGGGAGGAGCCAGGGGTGCGGGAGTTGGTGGAGGGGGATGAGGAGGCGTTTTTGGATCGGACGAGGTTTAGGGCTGTTGTTTTGGGGGATGTGGAGGAGAGTGTGGGATGATTGGTTGGGTATGTTGAGTGAGGGTGGGATGATTCGATGTTCGTTGGTTGTGTTGGGTTAAGGGGAGTATCTTGAGTTGCGGTAGGAGTCTAGTTTGAAGTGGGATATGTGGGGGGATTATATACAGGTGTGCCTTCTAAAGGACTGCCTGGTTGAAATATGAGGTCTGGTAATCAGAGTCATTCATTACATGTCTCCTGGGTCAATATCGACGGTCTGGTAGTTCGGAACACCACTCGGATACTTGAGTGCCGTGGATTTCTTTCGGTGGTGAAGCGGGTGCTTCTCTTCTTGGAGGTAGTGTTGTATATTCTAGGTGTATTGGAGGTGGAGGTCTTTTGCTTTTTTTCGACTGGCGATACTTGAGGCCAGTGAGAGCTGCTAGTAGTGCCAGGGCAGGAAGGCCAACGCCAATGCCAACGCCGAGTGCGATCTTTGCGGTGGAATCGAGGCCAGATTCAGACGGTGGAGGTGGTGTTTGGGGGGTTAGGGTTGGAGGGGAGGATGTCGTTGATGAGAGTGAGGTTGTTGTGGGGTTGGACGTAGAACTTGCTGTATGAAAGATTGAAGCACTCGTGGTACGCGCTTTATCGGTGATATTGAAGTAATTCGAAGTGAATCCTTTGGGTGTATTGGCATTGATCCAGAAGAAGAAGATGGGAGAGTGCTCAAGGCCAAAGCCATATGTCTGTACCATCCAGGTGAAATTTGTCACCCCTTTGTCCTCCACCTGAGCTTCAGATTTGGGCTTCATTGTCAGCTCCCGGCCACGGGAAGGAACGGATGCAGAACGAAACGTACAGAATATATTCGCCATCATGGATCCGCTCTCCTGAGACAGACTCTGCTGCCACATCGAGATGTTGTAAGCAGTTAGGGTTGTCGCCCAGGAGATCGTCTGCTGCTCCCCCAGTACCCAGACGGGGTTCGCTGCCGAGTTCGCGGCAGGTGGGTTCACAAATCTGTTGTCAGTTCTCCCGTTTCCCTGGGCTGCCGCTGTCTGTGACCTGCAAAGGATGATCATTACGGATAGATGCAGAAACGAGATGGAACGCCTTCGAGGTGTCATGATGGCTCACGCAAGTGGAAAGAGTGGAAGTACGGTTTGGGGGATGAATCGGTAGGAAGGAAATGAGTAGGGTATTGTAGGCCCATGAGGGCAGCTCTCGGCGCGTTTTAGATCAGCGAAAGAAAGAAAAACACCCCTAGTGCTGGCGCTTACGGCGAAGCTGCATTAGTGCCCTGGATAGTATCAGTGTCCGGTTGGAACTGGCATGGTTGATGGCCATTTTGGTAGTAACCTACAGGACGTTTGTTCAAGAGTCCTAGGATTGTAGCGGATTCAACAAAAGTCACTTCGTTGTTCTCGGTTTGTAGTCCATGTGTTGCTACGTACACTTAGGATAGCTTCCTTAATTACCTGGGGATGTAGAGGGCCCTTTATGTATTCTAAGACTAAAAGAAAGGCACCGGTGTTGTCCCAGAGGAGACACTCGTGCTGCCACAAGCTTGCTAAGTAAAGGAATTTTATGGTTACATCGACTTTATACGCCGTCTAGTTTATATACTCATCCCATGCAGTCCAGTATCGTCCAGAGTCTTTAAGACACCCTCTGGTGCTTTGAACAGTCTAGGGTTTAGTTCGGAGGGACTCGCATTCTCCACCACTGCATGCACTGTGGTTTCACCCGTCAACATACGGCGAGCATTGAACATAGCACTATAAACGGTCCCGACTGGAGTCTCCTTCTCGATCCAACCATCGTCACTGTGAATATCCGACCCTCTGGACTTTGGTCCCGCGGGTCTCCATATCCCCATGAGGGATGGAAAGGGGGCAATGCACTTGAGCCAGCCATTTTGACAATACCGACTCATGGCAACGTCGAACTGAGCGCCGACCCCTTCCGGAGTCAATGAGAGAGCCGACAGCAGTTTCTGGGCTCCAAGGTAGGTCACCGCATATCCTAGCGTACAGACCCCCTCCTCCACTCTGGAGACCAGACGCGTGGTGTTGCCGGCGCCCACGGGGGGATCTCGCCAATACGCCGGTAACTGAGAGACAGGAACGACCGTGATATCATTAGTCGCCACATGAACTGGGCCAGCCTGGAATTTCACGCCACAATGGCCTATCCAGAGGAGATCCCAGTCATCCCCATATGGCGAATGTGGGGATCCGGTGGTCGCTTGAACCATCTGGGACGCAGAGGCGAAGCCATGAAGTTGTTCCTTGAGGTTTACATCCCAATCCGCGTCATCCTCTAGGATAAATGCCGAGGAAATCCGATCCTGTACTATCCTAGGGTGAATGACATTTTTCAGTGCCGTTGGCTTCCGGGAGGCCAGAGACAAAGGGACATCCTCGTTACCTTTGGATTATATTCATATGCGCCCGCCATGTGCCAATCTCACCAGGTAGATATTTCGGGTCCCAATTCTAAGACGATGTTATTGGTTGTGGTTTCATGAGATCAGTGACACTCACGGCCGGGTACGCTTTCTTGTCGATCTCATCGGGCATTACCCCGTTCATGGGCTCTGGGCGAAAATGCAAGAGGGAAGAAGCCAAGGTGATATAGTCCCGCTTGTCCGGTCTGCTGGGCAAATTGACAAAGAAGACCCTCTCGAACTAGTTGTCCAGATAACATCAGCGACCGGTCCAATGGAGGCCTCCCACCTGGGAAGATTTACCCCGAGGGTTTCATTTTTCACAGCATTTCGATTGCCACGGATTGCCCGGGACGTCCCTGCGCCCACGTTGGTATACGATGAGTGTGGCAGCGTCCAAAAGAGCAGCAGAATTATGACAAGTACGGCAGTGACCTGACATAAGGGACGGCTGAATAGTTGGATTAACCGGGCGAGGTTGGACATTTTTTGATAGATATGGGGAATGCAAAACGCCCATCAAACTGTGAGTGGAAGATTTGACTGTTGAAACCATTTGAATGCCTGAAACGCCATTTAAGATGCATTCGTAAAAGAAGTGCACTAAGAGTACAGGGTGGGCAGAAGTATTTCAATATATCACTTTGATATTATTATACTATTTTGCCCCACCGGCACCTTTCATTTTACTGGTTCTTTGAATGATCGACGAACTAGTCCTTTTTCTCTCTCCTATTATTTTCCAATGTGGTATGGAATTATAGGACAGGATGCTAAGTGTTACCATCTCCAGGGATCATGAGGAGGAGCAAACAAAGCCACTGCGCCGCTTTCTTTTATTAAACCTGTCCAGTCCGCCCCCACGATAAAACAGAAAGAAAAGAAGAAGGGAAGAGAAGAGAAGGTGGTTGACATCTAGTGATATCTTGAACTGTCAGGCAGCAAATGTGGAAAGAAGTGTGTGGTCAACTCCGTAAGTACTCCGTGCTAAGTGTCACTTTAGCCACATTCTAGTCTGTGCAAAGATAATCAATCCCTACTTATTTGGGCCAGATTTAATCTGACAGCCTGAAACAACACCATTGATTAAGCAAAGAGGGACAGGGCTCCAATCCTTTCAACATCTTCTCCAATCATACTGTGTTCTGGCATGGATGTTGGACAGAAACCCCACTGGGCGCTTAATATGGATGAACGTCAATTGGTCCTAATGTTGAGGGCGGAGAATTTCGAACGCTTGTCCCTCTTGCCCAGAAAGCTTTTCTATTTCCTTCTGTTTGCTCCCCTTATTATGCTTATAAAGTGGAGGTTATTAGTTCTTGTTGATAGGAAGTTCGACATACGAAGGTTGATCGGCGGATATCAAACCTTGTCTACATACGTTAAGCTTCAATTTTTATCACTCGCTGAAAGCTATTTTATATTTTATATTCTCCCTTCCCATAAACCGAATATGGACATCCACATTCTACTGGCACCTCCCTACGCATCGTAGGTCCGAAATCCCTCGACAGGAAAATACAACCGCTTTAGGTTGGCTTGTTCAAGCTCCAGGGTACACACCAGTGACACAGATACCTCGTAATTGGCTCCAAATTCCATGGATGCACCTAGACTGCTGTTCTCCTTCCGATCACCAGGAACATAAGCAATGATCGATCAGGTTGAAGGTCGTACCTTGTCACCATGCATGCTGTCCAGCTCCTTCCCTACCTCAAATGGACAACAGAGGAAAGAAGAAGAAAAACAAGAGGATTTACTTCTCCATTTTCAGTCAGCCGCAGGAACGCTGTACTACTTTTTCCTGGATAATATCCTCATTTTTATCTCCATGATCTGTACATTGGGCCATGGTTGTATTTCCTGCTCCATGTATCTTGTTTCACTACAGATGGTGTGATAATAATAACTTCATGGTTTCCGGTGCAGTACGCATGGAGATCTCGAAGTATTACCCAGTTGGATGCACGAACGCAATGACTCTTGTCAACTCCACTTCTCCTCTGGAGCCCTTCAGGGCTGCTTCTTTACAGATATCATCGGCGAGGAGTAGGTCGGGAATCGAAAGAGAATCTAACGCTTAGAAACCCCCGCTTGCGTCCATCGACTCACGATCCAGGTACTTTGTGCACAAACGTCGTACCTCTGCCGGTCAGACAAGCGTACCCAACCATAGGTACTTAGTACCCTCCGTCTTTACTCCAACCAGAGACCTGACCACGAGAACATATGCTGTGTAATGTGCTGCACAGACTAATGGCTGACATTCCCTCTACCGCATCGGTAGATCAGGCTCTCATTTGAGGTCACACTTGTCTAGCTATAGCTGAGCTGAGTTACTCATAAAAGAACCAAGTGCTCCGGACCTTGGGTACATTCCTCACCCCACGCAGATACAAATCTTTCTTTTTCTCGTTTTCTTTCTCATTTTGCTTTCAAAGCCCTGGAGAACAACAGATGGAGGCACCGAAGGATCAGAAATTAGATCACCATGCATCTGCGGTCGAAGACCTTGAGTCCAGTGCCCAATTGCTAGCTGAAGAGACCGATTCCAAGAAGATCAAAGTACAGCAGGGACTATACAAATGGAATGCTCTTCTCCTGGACACATGGTTTCCGGAAGTGGTGGCGATGATCTTCAGTGCTGGGTGTTTCGTTGCTATTATTGTCATATTGAACGTGTTTGAAGGGAAGACAGCACCTATGCTCTGGCGTGGAGTTACGCTGAATGCCGTTATTTCAGTCTTAGCCACCGCCTCGAAATGCTCTCTTCTCTATGTGATGGGTCAGTCGATCGGTCAGTGGAAATGGGTGCTCTTGCAGACCCAAAGGCGTCGGCTGCATAGTATTCAAACCATCGATGATGCTAGCCGGGGGCCGTGGGGGTCTGTCACACTGCTTGTTCATGAAAGATGTTCCATTCTCTGGCTTGGAGCCGCAGTCATGGTCCTCGCACTGGCGCTGGACCCTTCGATGCAACAGATCGTGCGTTATTCAAATAACAGTTGGGAAATCTCAGATGGCGTTGCTGTGGCTAAACAATCGCTTTACACGATTCCGGAATGGTATGAAAACAGACTTGTAAATGCGATGCAGGTTGGGATCTGGAGCAGAGAGTTTCGATTAGATCCAACCTGTTCATCCGGGAATTGCACATGGGAACTCTTCACGTCAGTCGGTTTCTGCAACAAATGTGTGGATATGACATCGGCGGCTACGTTGGTGAACTGCAATGATGATACGCGACAGAGAGTGGAATCTGAATTCCCATGCAATGTTACGCTTCCTAATGGGACGTGGTCAGCGTCGCCGATATCAATATTCAAATCAAGTGAAGAAATGTACATGATATTGCCAACAAATGTACTATGGCCACTTGAATATCTCAATACCAAGCAAATTCATGAAGGGCAAAAGCGTATAGAGCAAGTACCAGAAAACAGCGAGATTATTGCCATTGCACACGCTCAGTTGGGCACTGGGTTGGAAATTAATGACACCAGCAACAGGGTCAAGATCAAACGGGTGACAAGATGCGCTGTATCATTTTGTGCCCGGAATTACACTATTTCAGTCAACAATTATACCCCTTCAATTAACGTGTCTGAGCCAGACTGGGGTGAAATGTTTTTTGAAAATAATGGGCACATGGTAGGGCCAACCCTTCACAAGGCGACAGAGCGAGATAATCTGTGCTGGAAGCCCATGAGTGCCCAACAGAGCATGATTGAAGAAAATGACTACAAGGCAGTCCACGTCAAAAATTATACGATGTGCTCTAAGGTATTTGGTCTACCGTTTGTATACAGCCAACTCGGCCAAACATTGGAGGAATACACAACTTCGTTATGGACTCGATTTCTCAATGAGTCAAACTGGACATTACACATTCCTTCGAATAAGAATGAAAATCTGCTTGTCCTGAGGGTAGTGGATCTTGGTCTTGAAGAAGTCACCAAAAATATTGCCGCATCGTTAACCCAAGATCTCCTCGAGTACAGCAACGATACCGTGAAAGGAAAAGTGTACATCACAGAGACTCGCGTTTTTGTTAACTGGTCCTGGATTATTTTTCCAAGTGGTCTTCTTATTGCTGGCATTGTCTTTTTTACCGTGACAATGTGGGCCAGCCACGACGACGAGGTTAGCCTGTGGAAAGCATCGATCTTACCAGTGCTCTATCATGGGATGGAAAATCACAGACTGAATGATCACCACAGCCTTCTGACAGTGAGCAAGATGAGCGATGCGTCCCAATCCACTCGGGTACAACTCCAGCCATCTGATTCACGGGGAGGCGTGATGTTGCGATAATACGGTTGGGTCGATCATTTTACCATACTCTCATTGCACGCGAGGGTCTCCGTCGTTTTGGCAGGTTGGCAAGGGAATTTCTGAATACGATGTTGAATGATCTTGTTCTGATTGAATTACAGAGTACGTGGCATCGATTGGACTGTTGCGCGTATATATTCCACACGGTCAATAGCCTTTTGTAGCCCGGCAAAGACAGAGGAAACCTACCGATTTCGTCTCGGATATGTAAAAACAAGGCCAGCTCTATCAAGGGCTGTTTTAATCGAAGTTCCTTGGAAGTAACCCAGATTGCCCGTCGTTCACGCTTCCTTCTTCTGGTGCTCCATCTCACCCACACAGAACAGGTGGCTCTGCGAATAGCATTGATGATATATCCAGTAACAGGTCAAGAAGCTATAGATTAGAATACAATGATAACCAATCTTTGCTTTCCTCCGGAGCACCGTTTACTTGGTAGTGTGTTCTCCAGCAACAAGACTAAATTGGCCCCCAGCGGCTGCGAGAACCAGCTTCTTCCCATCAACATGCTTGTTGCTCAGAAGAGTAGGATGGACAATTTCATCCACATCGCCAGGCTGTCCAGCTTGGTTCTGGACATTGAACCCCCAGCTATAGGCCCGGCCATCTTCGGTGATGGCAAACGAATGATCCGTCCCGATTCCCACGGAAACAATCGCCTGGTCGATATTTCTGACGACTGTCGGGGCCTTCAGGATTCGGGGCCTCTCGTATGCATCGTAGACGATATGGGAGGAAGGCATGTCTTTCACATCAAGACCCAGGGCTTTGTTATCGATACGGCCCCATGAGAGGCACTCTCCTTCATGAGTGACAGCAAGACTGTGGTCTTTCCCACCCTCGATCGATACAATCTTGGCCGTTCGCTTGAGAGACGGAACTTTGGTGGGATACGCCACAACTGCCTCGCTTTGGCCAGCGCCGGTCAAGATGGCAGTCTGGCCGTAATTGTTCGAGCCCCACGCATATACCGTGCCGGATTTGTGAATGGCAAATGAATGGTACGATCCCACGCCTATGTTGATAATACCGGACGGAAGGGCGCATTCTGCGGGGACCAGGCAGTGAGATGTTTGGTGGTGTGTTCGTCTTCGGCCCAGTTGGTGTTGGTCATCACAGCCCCAGCCGAAAACCGTGCCCTTGGATGTCAAAGCCAAAACGTGCTGGGAACCTGCCGCAAGTTTCACAACATGATCGAGGCCGGAAATAAGAGTCGGGATTCGCTGTTGCTGTTTAGAGCCCGGAGAGAATCCCATTTCTCCACTATTTCCCTGGTTTTCCAAGTTAATTGGTGCATAACCGTGAAATGGAATGGATGGAGAAGACTGACTCGAAAGGTCCCCCAGCCATATACCAAGCCTTCGGCAGTGAGCGCAAAAGTTGCGCTGCCGGTCGCGGCCAACTGCGTGAAGATGGTGCGATCTGGGAAATGAGAAGGGTCCACCGGCAGTGGCGTGGCCTCTTTGAGGTTCAGATTACCCTCGTCGTCCTCGCTGTCGCTGCCCGAGTCACTCTGACTGCGCATCTTGATCTCTTCCGCATCTTGCGTCGTGTCCCTGCCCAAAGCCCCCTCATCGTTAACCCCCCAAGTTAATATCCGATTATCATACGTAAGCGCCGCAGAGTGAACCCCCCCAACAGCGAGATCAACAACTCCCACCGTGTCCGCCGCGAGCTTCGGGTTCAGCACCGGACGCGGAATTTCAGTCTTCTTCGTCGCGTCCCCCAAGCCCAATTCGCCGTAACAATTCGTCCCGAACACGTACACGTCCAGTCGCTGCGTCGGTGCGGTATTCAACGTTGGCGCGGGTTCTATACTTCGCGTCAGGCCGTAAATCATCAAGACAAACTGGACATTACCCACCTCTTGGTGGTTTCTGTGTTGCAGCATCCGTCGAGGTTTTCCCCACCTCCCTCTTATTTCGAGCAGAGGCGTTACTCCTCTGCTGCGCGCTATCCGGGGCGTTCCGTTTGCGCGTTGAGGGACCTGGTTTTGGCGGCATTCTGAATGCGCAGGGCTGGCCATGTGGAATGGATTCCGATCGCTGCCGGTTGTGTGGATGTCAATATGGCTTCGTGTTCGGTCATGTGACCGGGTGGCAGACGAACGCATTGTTATCTCGCCATTAAGCCATGCCTTCAGTGGACATATCAGACGGGGGCATAGCCGTGCTCTCTCAGTGGTAATAATGGAACGTGCCCTGCCATTAGCCTCTCATTGTTCCAGAACCAGCCTGTGGAGGGGTAATAGCGTTGAGCATCAAGACTCCTACTAATCTGACCTGCAACAGAGTATACCTGCCAGAAACGAGGACTTACTATACGGTGTAGGACGGCGTGGTATAACATGATACATATTACGAAAACGAAGAGGTTACGATGTAGTTTGTTTAAACTCGATGTCCGGTAGCCGGCCATCGGGTATAGAATTAGGGCTTCGCATCTTGGCTCTACTCGACGGCTTCTGCGTTGTGGGCCAGGTTATGTGCTTCCAGGTACAGGTCATGAACTTTCTGGGTTAAAACTCTTACATCAGGTTCTTATATATAATACCAACCGTTGCTGTGAATGTATGTCCGGGATGGGTAAAATAATCCGAGAATTCCACCCTGCCAGAGTCGACAACGGTATGTTGTGGTCAACATGAACTAAGCACCAATAGACAGGCTACATAACTCCCAATACAGTGGGTGGTAGGGAGATCTCGCACGGTTCGGATAAGGAATTGAATGAAAATGCCGCTAGACCACCATAAGTGCCGGGACACGACTACCTAGGGGTGCCCTTTAGGTGTGATTTCTGGTGGGAAGAAACCAGACGGTGATCCACATCGAATACCTTGTCTCTTCTGCATGAATCATTCGGCCACCGAGGTGAGGATGGTATGACTGGAGAGTCAGCTTCTTCTGAGAGAAGTACGAAGTAGTCTATGTTCCTATCTACGGGTACCTTTGACTCTTGTACCTTTACCTAGTTGGCAAGCTTTCTACCTTGCCCCGGAGATACTCCGCAGTATCAGTGATTGTCACTCAAGCAGTCGGGTTTACCAACAAAGGCTGTTCCATTCATTGCCCATTTATCTATTGAAGGAGACAATGGAGTCCCATCACGCTATTCCCATAGTGATATTGGCATTTTCATGGCTATGCCAATTGGAATGTTGCAATCGAGCACGAAGCCAACATCTGCAGTCACCATATTGGATAACCCGCTGTACTCTCGACTCAGATGAGGAATATCACAAGGGGAACTTTCTGCTCTTGGTATAGCAGTTTGTGATATTGAGATGAATGCCGGTGACGGCAGCAGTGTCAACATCTGAGTGGATGAAAAGGAGGGGCTGCGATGTCGGATGCAATATGCCAATACTAAGAAACGCCACGGTGGATGCTCAGCGGCTGTCCATCCCACAGGTACAATGAGATACACTTAACAGGATCCTCGAGAAATGAATGCCGTGATTCACCTTGACAGGAGGATTCCACCAAGGCCTAATATGGAAAAGCCGTCTTATAACAAAGGATGTATAAATAGGCTGGAGATTCTCATGAAATGCCTCTTTCACAGTACACCTCCCAAGTACCCTTCCCCTTCTAATATCACCCCTACTTGCCTCAAGTCAGAATGTTCCTCACCATGCTTTTCCTCACCATCCTGACCCTGCTCGCCAGAGCAACCTCCCAGCCCCTCGAGGATCTCTCTTCCTCCGCTCCATCCGCCATCGGAACCATCGGAATAGAGAACCACATGGGCGCCACCGTCTACTTCTGGTCCGTGGACGATAAACAAGGCCCAATGAGAACGATCGAGGCAGGCCGCTCCTACGTGGAAGAATACCGTCTCCGGCCCAATGGAGGCGGCATCTCCATCAAGCTGGCGATGTCCCCGGATATCACCAACATCATCCAGTTTGAATATACCCGGTTGGGCGACAAGGTGTGGTGGGACGTGTCCTGCGTAGACACCAAGCCCGGCTCACCGTTCTACGCCAAGGGCATCAAGCTTGATTCAGCCACGCCCCAATGTCCCCATAATTTTGTCTGCGCTCCTGGTGACGAACGCTGCCCCTTTGTCTACCACGTGTGGAACGACGACCATGCTACCCACGGTTGTCCTGTCGACAGCTTTCTCCACCTTACCCTTGGTGTTTGAGCGCGGTCCCTGCGTTTAGTGGGAGGTCGAGTGCGACTATGAGTGCTAGGCGATGTCTGGGTTGTGCGGTCTTTTGTATCCCGAGTAACTAGCTGCTGCCGATGCTTGTGCGAGTTGCAACGTTCTGGATATGCAAGCTATGCATGGTCTACAATATTGTTAGCTGTCTTAATGAACCGATGATTTGGTTGATGGTGTTTTCCGAGTGAGTCGTAGAAATGCCATATGGCAATGTATTATCCGTTGATTATCTCTACAAATGAGCTCAGAGATAGATTTCACTGGCTACAGCTCAGGGTGAATACCTTTGAGCCCATGAGGCTTACATGAAGCCATGGTCTTGGAGCATCCTCTTTATTCGTGACCACACCTAAAGTGAATTATTCCTTCATTCACTGGACCTGTAATTCAATATAAGTCTAAGCCAGATTGAATCTGGTCCATGGGACTTTTGATTCTTGTCAGTAATAGGTGAATCTCGATACGTTGTTATGGCCCTAGCTGTATGTTCCACTGTACTTCATTCCATTCGTATCAAAATAATATTGATTGGAGGTCTTGTATTACAAGATGTCGACTTGGACATCACTTATTACACTTGTAGTACTTTCAGGACATTTTATATCCGATTTGCTTGAACATCTATTGTCTCCGTCTAGTATATTTCAGCTTTTAATAATAACAGAATTGGTGTATTGCAACAAAATGACAGTTTCTTTTTCAATATGGATAGAGGTATGTAATTCAGACATGGATTGCTATACCATGCACAGAACATCCAAATAGAATAAACATAACCCTATATTCAGGCGCATATACATTTCCCCACATGTAGAATTTCCGCAGCATATTGAGAACTCGCCCTGGAACAAGTTTCCCGAATTACTAGAAGGTCCATCCCCACTCCCTTTACAGATAGAATGAAAATCACTACTAATCAGGGCCAAGTCGTGCGTACAGTAAGCCACGAGTCAACCATCCCTACCCCCAACTCGCCGGGAATGTCATGTCCCATGCAAGCCCTACTTTCACCCGAGTCGTCCTGGAGAATCGACATGCGGCTGTATCGTATTTCTTTCAATAGAGCATTCACCGATTAGGAAGTCTTTACTCGTTTTGTCATTGCATTTCGACTAGATAAACCTCTTTAGCCGGAGGACTCGGTCCTTGGCAAGGTACAGTACAATATGCTTCTCATCCTCAAGTAGCAGCAAGCACGCCGACCGCCCATGCCGGCAATGTGAAGGTAAACTTCCCATTCGTTGCCGTCACATCCACCTCACTGGGTGTCACCAGAGTCTGGGTATCGGAGTTATACGCGTTCGGATCGTGGTCTGCGAGAACGGTCAATTTGCCACTCGTCTTCGCCGCAATGGACACGGTGATGTCCTGGGGCGTGGCGCCATAGTTGGCCAATTTCACGTAATAGGTGTTTCCGGCGCTCGAGGCAACCCAGTAGACCGGTCCGAAGGCCGAGTCAGAGGTGACTTGCCGGATGGTGTCGCCACGGTTTACGGAGAACATGTGCTGCACGTGGTAGCTGGTTGTCTCGATGACGACGTCGGGGTTCTGGGTGAAGGCAAGGAGGTTCGGCTTATTGGGATTAGCTTGTTCTTTTGGTTAAGGACGGGAGTTTCGTAAACTTACCCTCCATTGGGTGGCGTTCACTAGCTGGAGAAGGGGCGCGTATGCTGCCATCTTGACTAGGTCGCTGTTCCTTTCGATCCCGATCATGTACACTGCTTCGGCGACGGAGCCTTGCATGAAGGGCCAGGCGTTGTTCTGCTGGCATGAATACTCGCCGATGAAGTATGGCACTGCGCGATCTAGGTTGTCGAATTGGTTGAACTGGCTCACGAGATTATTCGCTGAGTTGTAGTTGTGGAAATCTACCCACGTCCCTGCTGGTAGCTTGCTGGGTAGACAGTTCGATTGGGCGGTGCTGGCGATGAATGTAATATCTGGGTATGTCGCGTGGATCGCGTTGTAAAACGCAGTAAAGCGCTCGGCGTAGGACGCACACCCGCCGCCCAGCATGTCCTCGTTGCCGATCTCGACCATGGTCAGTGTCCAGGGGTCCTTGCGTCCGTAGGAGGCGCGTAAGGCGCCGTATTTTGTGCTCGAATCGCCGCGGATATACTAAGAGGGCGTTAGTTGCGCGCCCCGAGGACGAAGGCGGGGGGGTGCAGGGGCATACTTCGAGCTCGTTCAGCACGTCGTCAATGTAGGGTTTCAGGGCATCGCCGGTGATGGGCGTGTTACCGCCGGACTGAAGAGCAAAGCCAGCCCAGACTCCCAAGACAGGAGCGAGTCCCATGTCCTCGCACCAGTAGAGATACTCGTCCAGGCCGGTTGGTTTGGTTAGATTCGAGTTCCTGTCATCTTTCAGGTGCCGACTTACCCAGTCCGTCTGTGTTGTAGTAGGTCCAGTCGCCCTGGCGTCCGGGACGGTCTTCCAAGGGTCCGATGGTCTGATTCCACTTCCATCTCAGACTTTCACTGGCGCCCTCACTGCACCTGTTAATTTCATATTCACACGGGATGGTGCACCGGGACTCACAGGTTGTTACCGCCAGGAAATCGCAGGAAAGACCCCTTCACGGCGTCCAAAGGCTGAGCCAGTTGAGGCTTGAGCCCGTTAGGCCTACAACATCAGCACGACTGCCAATATCACACAGACCAACCCACACACCTTGACTTGAACGTCTGGGGGAAAAGCTCCAAGAGACCGAAGTTCAGCGAGCCACGAACCGCCGCTCCGTCAACCGTGAGCTGATAGAGAACAGCGCCGTCGGGAGCCTTCTTCGTAGGAATCGTCGCCGAGACCTTGGTGAAATTACCCGAATGGGACGATTGGGTGATTTTCGTCGAGCCATATTCAATCCCGGTGTTACTGCCCACCAGTCGAACCGTGATGTCGCCCGAGAAATCCCCTTTGATCCAGAAGGTGTTCAGGAATTCGCTTCCGTCTACGGGGATACCCCAGTAACCCTCGTTGGAGAATCCAACCGCCCCGGAGACACCCTGTTTGACATCCAGGCGGAGACTGTGTGGAATCGCCTCGGTCAGTGGGTTCTGCGTGTCCACGGCAAGAGTGGCATCGCCAACGGCAGCCCACGCGGTCAGATCCGGCTGGCTTCCCTGGAGACCGTTGTTGCGCAGCAATTGTGCGTAGATGCCCCCGTCGCCGGAGTGATTGATATCCTAATTGCGCTGTCAGATGTAACAATCAAGGTCGAGTCTGTGTCGCCAACGACTTACTTCAAACATGAACCCATACAGAATCGGGCTAGAGGAGTTCCCCCCCTCTGTGGACACGTCGAGAGAGACACCGTATACACACTGCGCCAGAGAAAACAGAAGGGGAAGGGCACTGAGGCCCGAGAGGGCTGAGAAGGCCACCATGCTGTGATTCCTGATCTGCTACGCGGAACAGAGAGCATCGTTGGGCAGTCCGACGCCATGACTTTATAGTCGCGATTCATGACGAGATGAATCGTTCTCGCCTGGCAGAATAGAAGATAGAGCAGACGATCGCATGCAAGTGATGAAACCATTCAACCGAGAGTGGAGAGTTCGGAGCGCCTGGTCATGCTATCAGATGTGATACCCAATGCCATGCGATACTTTACGAGCAGGACCAAGACAAGCGTGTTGAGCAACCTCGGTTGAAATGCTGTTTCTCACGGTTTCGGTCCTTTAGTTCGAAGCCTACTAGTCTTCCACGACATCCGGAGTGTACCACGAGATAGTATCTCGACAGTTCATCAATTAACTAGGTATAGTTGGTCATACGACGCACTGATCCTTGTCATAAAACATGGGCCGCGGGGGCAGACAATTTCTGTCGGATAATTAAGACTACGAGTGTAGAAGTTGGGAGAAACATCGACTACATGCTCCATCGCGCAGTACCTGCCCGAATTCTCCAGTCACCTGAACACAAGCATCAGAACGACTCCTTTGGAGGCGTCGAAGCTGAGCCGACCGGAGTCCTCAGGATACCGAAAAATTCAGACCTCAAGCGAACATCTGGGGTACTCCATGGCGCCATTTCCACCCGCTTAATCTTCGAACGATTGGCTCGGGCGCTGCTCCGTACCGAACCCGAACATAATCTAAGCTGATTGTTCAGTGCATGCACGATGATGTCGGGTTGTGCATTTCCCCTCTTTAGTTGATGCAGGGCGACGGTCAGGGCAAAATGCCGGTGGGGATTTATAGGGTTCCGTGTCGATCACCTGGTGAACTAAGCGTCGCGCGTCTTGGATGTCTCGCCCGGCTCTCGCGGCCTGGATGTTGGCTGATGAACCGGTTCAATGCGTGAGTTCTCTTGGATCGGTCGATCTGCTCGTGTCCCTCGTGGTTCGATGCACAGGGCCGAATGAAGGTGCATTCGGTGCGACGTCGGGGGTGTAGCACAATCATGGGTGCGATCGCGGCGTCAGAACGTACTTGGTCTCGGCCAAATGTGGTAGCGCTGTGATACTCCCACTAGTAGTAACTTCATCTCATAGTGAGTCTGGGTCGAATCATAGTTAGGTAGCCGAGTCGTCGCCGACTTCAGCCCTGAGTCTCTTGAAGGACTGTCTAGGGCCGACGTGGATATATATTTCCTAGCAGATATCATCCCCAAGTCCTAACACGGTGAGAAACAGTAAAAACCTGGAGAGATAGGCGATACCACATATTTCAAGAAACCCAATGAGATTGTAATAGGTTATTATGAACCATATATCAACTCTGCAGAGAGCTCTTTAAATAAGGAGAAGACAACAAAGGAAAGAGTATAGTTATAGGAACATCGTCGTTAATTTCAACTTCCTATAATATAACAAAATAAACCAGCCTTTCTCCAACAAATCCTCGATGGTCTAACGGTCATGATTTCCGCTTGTCATCTCTTCGAGAACAAGCGCGGGAGACCTGGGTTCGACTCCCAGTCGGGGAGATCTTTTTTTTTTTGTCTTTTTCTCGGCTCGCTAGCCCTAGGGACCCCTTTTTTTTTCTCTTGACATATCCACAGGAATAGTAAACAGACAGCAGTGCGCGCAACAGCCTCCATGCGAAATGCAACACGAAAAAGATCAACCACAACTAACATATGCAGATGGCAATTCCAGTAAGTCATCCACCGAGTGCCCAATTACCAGGGAGCCGGTTGACGGCGAAACGAATCGGCGTGTTCCGTACGTAACTCCACCATCGAGTGTCATGATCTCTGTGAGGTCCTGCATGCGGAGCTCCTTGACCGGGTTCACTTTCACCATGTCATCGTTTGCAACTTAACGAGGACCGGCTGTTGAGGGAGTATTTGTCGTCCGGCCAGGGATGGGAGATTCCGCTGCGTGTCTCGAGCTTGAACAGAATATCTCTTGAGACTGGGTTCTTGACCCGGGTTCGGTTGGAAGACTTCGGATTGATTTTAAGTGTTTCTTGAAGCTAAGGGGATTGCTTTACTTTGTTCTGCTGGTGACAGGTGCGTTGGGCGAAATTAACAGATTGTAGATGTGGAGTACTAAAACTTCTAGTTGAATCTTTACCACGGGAAGACCTTTAGTATGTCATGAGTGGTGATCTTGACAGATTCTGCTGGGAATGTGGAAGGATGTTCGGTTCTGCATTAGGATTGTCAAAGTACGAAGGTGTGGAATGGATATTATGGTGAAGTTGGCTAGACGATAAGTTTACGATGCTTTCTAAATAGCTAAAGGCTCAATCAGTGCCAGCGAACATAACGTCCGCTTCATCCATACTCGGCTTTCCTAGAGACTTCTCAAACGAAAGTACCCTGGACTGACAGTCACCCATCTGTCTCAAGACGCATGCACCGTCGTGTATCCCAATCCCCGTTCAGACAACCCAATTCAGCTCAGCATGACCCCCGGAACGGGGAGTATACCAGCCCTGTCGCTCCTCTGGTCGGATCAACGTTGATAAAGGAAATTGAAAACGGAGATCACACGGCCTGAAAAGGCCACGTATGAAGTATCCACAAGATCCGACACTCCATAACCAAAAGCCCTTGTTCTACGGATACCGCCAAACCGAAGCAAAAGTCCACCGGTTCTCCCCGGCAATACAAAGCCGCGAAATACGGCACAGAAGCGATCAACATCAACACGAAACAGAATCTATTCCTGGCAACACTTCAGACGGCCATATCATGCAACCGGGGTGATTTTCACGGAATCTTACCTGGGTGTTCCAGCATATTTGACCGCCCCACTCCAATACCGTGCGATCTTTGGTGGGGTCTGGACCTGTCCAGGCTGCCCTAGATTGTCTCGTGGGTCACGGAAATCTGGCCGGTGGTTTCTGGACCGGGACGTGAATATTGGTACCAGGAATGGGGGTGTCTAGAGGAGGAGAAACGGTCGTTTTTTGGCTGGAGCTGGCGCTGTTGCTTGTTATCGTAGTCTACCTGCGTGAAGGGTGTCGTTCGGGGCAGCTGGTCCGGTCGTATCTCGACAGTGCGACTGGCAATGACGCCGTGCGACAAAGGTACCGTACAGGAAGTACGTCGAGGTACTCAGTAGTCGGGCCACATTTCTGCAAGGGCTCACGAAACCATCACCCGTTTTTTCAGGCCGGTGTCTCACGCTGGAAATGAGGGTCGAAATGAAAGTACGCTAAAGCGATCTCATCCCGTGCGGTGGGCAGACGCCTGACGACGTCTGGGGAACCGTTCGAGTCGACAAAATCAAGACAGTTGCCGCCGAAGGACGCGATCCTAATCCCATCAATGGTTTGGTCGTCGCGGCACGATTTGGGGGAGTGGAATGGGAACCGACAGAACCGAGGATAACCAGATCATATTCTCAACTTCCCCAAAGAGGATGTGAATTTCTGATATCGCATGGCCAAGATTCGCCCGCCTTTCCGGTGCAACGTTGGCCTGGATCTGGGCTGGTAGGTTTGAGATGTGCACCAAGTGCATTTCCTGACAGCGAGGATCCATCACATTATATGGAGCGGAGCACGTTTCACGAACGCGCGGTACAGCCTCTCAATATTGTTCCAAATTCGTATCGGATCTGGGATCCAGGCCGACGAACCCTCGTATCGGAGCAAAAGTGCCAAGACAGTGCGACGGCCGCCTCGATCCAAGGAAAGTCAGGTTGATGTTGATCAGGATACTTGTCGGCAGGCGGAATCTATTTCCGATCCTTTTCGAGGGAAAAGGGGAGGGGTTGGGGCGTCTAGTTTTATTTTTATTTTTGGATTGTTTGCGCAGTTAACTGCCTGACGACTGGGGAATTTGAAATCAGGAATGCAATAGCGCTTATTCTGCTAATTAGGGCGCCCACGCAAGTGAGACGGTTTGCTTTAAATTACTAGTAGGAATGCTGACGTTAACCCTAGTTTCAAGAGAAAACGTACGACGATGCCATCGTGTACATAAACTTTCGCCACAGGCTTAGCCCTGCAGCATCAGCATCTCTAAAAGAAAACCTTGTTCAAGAGGTACAGGATACAGTTTTATACAGTTGTACATATCATGCCACGAGGTATAGAGAAAAAAAGGAACAAATAGAACGATTGAGACAGAACGGCGCCCAGTTCTGGCCCAGTGTAATGACAAGTTGGTACTGTACATGCATACTTACCATTGGTAACCATTATTAAGATCAACTGCGTGAGACTCATGCAGCCTTCGTCATGGGTCAGGATCCGTTGAATCTGATCTGTTTCTAGGTCCAGTCCAGGTCCCAGTGGAGATCGTACGAATGGTTGAGGCGGAAGAACTTCCGGTTGGGCGGGTGGGGATTTTCGTGCCGTGGGATGGAACCTGGAAATTATCATATTTATTTATCCCCATGGGGCGTTGGACCTGCTCCATTAGTAGTAGTAGTAGTAGTAATAGTCTTCTGTTCCCGTTTGAGAGTCGAGAACTCTAGGGGACAGGATAGTACCTGTGGACAATCCGACCTTGTCTGAACGAAGACGCTTTTACAGAAAAAAAAAAAAAAAGTAATTTAAAATAAACCCCAAAGGACGTAAGGGAAAGAAGGGGACAAAGAACGCCAAAGAAACTTCCAATGTGTAAAGCTGCACTGGACCCGTCAAAGTGGATCACCCACAGGTCACTCATTCCTGGATAGATCCACCGTTACGGACCCGACGCCTAGGGTCTGGAACCTACCTGTTGAGGCTAACCCAGGATATAGTTCATTTGTCCGTACCGATAGATCAACCGTGGTTCTTGTGGCTTGGGGGTCCATGGTGTTGGGTCCCGGATGATAGGTATATTATTAGTCTACGGAACATATTCCATTCGAGAGCGTTGGCCGACCTGATCGGTCCGATTTCTTGGACCAAATGGATTTTCGGATGAGAGATCAGACACACACGAGATGAACATATCTGTAGGGAGTAGGAGTCGGTACTCGGATGACCCGATGATATTTCCTGTAAGGACTGTCCAACTAGGGCTTCAAAGTGACAAACCCTGTCACGGAGGCTAGAAACAAAAGAACTCGACGTAAATTAAATTCGAAATAAAATTTTCAATCAAGCGATGGAGGGGGAAAAAAAAAAGAAAGAAAGAAAGAAAA
>ML739331.1:0-23544 GCA_009193565.1 Aspergillus coremiiformis
GGGGGAGAGGATGGGGAACTACGACAGCGAATTTGCAACTCCTTTTTTTGAGATGGACTGAAAGTATACCTAATATACACGTTTGCATGGACGGAGTTATGGATTTTCAGACTGATGACCTCGTCACTCCTTAGTCTTAATCTCCGACTCAATGTATGTAACTGGCAGGCCAGAACATCACTCAATACCAGACAGCATCTCACTCACTTTATCCAAATCATTTATTCAATGGCAAATCTACTAGTAATAAAACAACAGTCTCTACTAGTAAATCTCCAGAAACCTCGATCTTCTCACCCTCCCGGAGGTTGTCCATGAAGACACCATTGTGGATGGGTATTACTTGTTGTTTGATTGGGAGATGTTTCTTCGCTCAACTTGTGGGGACTGTAAATTCAAAGTTGTTCGGGATATCCGGATTTGATCGGCTAGACGGTCATGGATGATCCGAGTAATGTCAGTGTTTCAGAAATTCATTTGTAGTTAGTTTATTGGCACAGCTACAGAGTGGGCAGGAACAATGCTGTATATAAAATCATTTTTTTTGTATTTTTGTATTTTTGTTTAACTAAGTGAAGGAGCATCATTCATCATTCATTCTGGACGAAGTCTCGTACCTTACCCTGGTTAGGGTTACGCACCGATGTCGTCTAGATAAATCATCATCACTCATTCGTGGCATTTCACCTGGCTGGTCTGGTGTAGCACCAGACGCAGGGCGATCTTGTCTTTTCATCCCATCTTCAACTTCATCCTCAAGTCCATCGCCATCCTATACCTCCCCACACCTTGCATCCCTCCACATCGTATTAGTCCGACTCATCCCCCCCTTCAAAGACTTCAAACACCTTCACCTTCAACCTCATCACCAAACACGAAGTGAGTCCGGTATACTCGTAGCACAGCTACCGCCCGGTTTTTTTTTTCTTTCTTTTTTTTCTGTGTATAAAAAACTCATGTTATCTTCGGAGTCCTGCTAAGGAACGACTGTAATCCGAACGTAATGGCTTCATTGTTACATGCCAAAATGATCGATGCTGATTGAAATGGCTTGACGGATGGGATCCACCCATCTCCATAAAGTTTGACTGAAGGACGGATTCCACCAACCGGTATGATTTACCGACGCACAACAATACCCTGGCGGCGAGCACCTTGGCGAGCCCGGCGGTACTCCTCATCGCTATCGGACTCGGAGCAGCTAGCCTCAGACGACTCGGTGACGTAGCCGCAGCGGCTACCACCGCAGTCAATCTTGACACGGTCGCCCTTCCGAGTGATGCCGTAGCGCTCGCAGTGGCAGACGCTGGCTGGGTCACTCATGGAAGAAAGCGAAGAGGGCGAGGTGCTACCGGAGGACGGGGAAGACCGAGAAGATCGGGAAGACAGGGACGAGCCAACAGAGCTGGGTGGGCTGTTGGAGAGCGAGTACTCGTCTGACAGGCGAGACCCCTCGAAGCGCCTCGTGAGGTCCTCCATAGTGGGAGAGAAGTCGGCCTCCCGGATTTGGCGGGAAGCGTAGGGCTTGGAGGGCTTGGGGTGGTGGATCTTGGATGGAGATGGAGCGCGGCCCTTGACGACCTCTTCGGAGGCCCCTTTGGACTTAGATGAAGAGCCGGATTTCTTGTGGCCTCCGGGAACATCAAGAATGTTCAATTTGCGGCCGGTGGTTGGCTCAATGGTGTACTCCACGGCGGGATCATGGGAGACGTGGTATCCATCCATGATGTACTAGGGGAGTTAGAACGTATTGACAACCACCAGCAAGGGCTATATCAGACTCACGTAGTACCAGTAGCGCCCGCCGAGCTTCAGCATGGAGGTCTGGAAGCGAAACTTGCCCACCCATGAACCAGACTTGCCCTCATCCCTGGAGAGGGGAATCTGACGCGAGTAGTTGTCCCAGGAGCCCAGGAGGTGGACCGTCTTCACATTGGACGAGGTCCGAAGAGTGAACTTGAGTTGCACAGCGGACATTTTGAATGACTGACTGATGTGGTTATACTAAAGATTAAATAATATTCACGGTGAATGTAATAGATGATCGTGTCGAAGCAACAGATGAGAGAGCCGTCTTCTGTGTACTAGAAGATATTAGACTTGAAGGGAAAAGACTACCAGAGCCAATTCAATCAAGTTCGTGTTGGTTGGTTAGTTGACTGCGGTATCCAACAGGAATGCTCGCGGATCCAGTCCACGACACGAAAAAAATTAGAACGATAGTATCAAAACGCCTTGGCGGTAAAATGAACAAGGCTGAGCAAGGTTGTGAGCTGCTGAATGGAGACGTCGACCAGCGACCAAGTTGGAAAAAAGGGGAGGGGATAATGGGATTGGAAGGGGAATAATAGAAGTATGATTTTGGACGTTTGATATCACGGGTGATGGGGGCAGTTAAACGAAAGATTATTAAGGTATAGTAGATAGAATACTATGTTAGAATGAAGAGTAATGGAATCAAAACAACTCAACCAATGCAACCAGTGCACAGGTGTCTCCAAACAAATTAAGGGCAGCTCCAAACAAGACCAGTCTTGCTGAAGAACAGAAAGAAAGGAAAGAAAGAAGAGAAGAAGAGACGAGGGTGCAAGGCATCTTTAAGGCAGTTGGTTGCGGAAAGCCTGAGGGCCTCAGGACGTCCGGTCATGCTCTCGTCACAGGAGCACTAACCCAGTAGTAGACTAGGGCGGTCTTAGTCTACTACTATTCTGGGAGTAACTGGAGGATAGTACGGAGTAAACGATGAACCGTCAGTTGTCATTCGTCCAGGCGAGTGCCAGTCGGCGGGTAATCCACAGGGTCCATTGGTTCACTACCGCCTGTTAAGTTCCATCACATCCCACTTGCTGAGGTCTTTGACTGAGGGGACTCAACGCTGATTGCTTCGCTTGCTGCAGGATTGTAAGAAGGTTTCTCAAGGTTACCTCTGACTCCGTAGTAGTTACTCGGAAAATATTTCTTTGGCGGGGTTGGATTCCATCCAGCCGGGTGAAGATTCCATCGCTCGCAGGGAAAAAACTCCCCATGGTTGGCATCGAACACGGATGAAAAGAGGGGGAAAACAAAGGATTCCAAAAGGATTCTAAATTGTATTCGGATATGGTGAACGACAAAAGAAGAACAGAAGATATGTGCGCTTCTCCAGAACCCTCCCCCAGCAGCAAGAAAAATCAGTGTAAGGACCAAAACCATAAGAAGCATCCCTCGAACGCACGGTACGCCGGAAAAATGCCAAATCAGTCTGTTTTCTCGATCGACATCATAAGCGGGAGAGAGAGGATAATGATTAAAAATGTAGAGAAACACCGTGTAAAACCACATCGTAACAGAAAAGAAAAGCCGACTGTACAAATGGTATGCATGGACTCCTCGCGGCCAAAACCTCCCCCTCACCGCACAGACACTCCAGACCGGTTGGTAAACATACGAGCGGCAATGTTCATCGAGGCCAATTCTTGGAACAGAAGCTTGGCTGCATACGGGATATGCACCTGAGAAATTCTGTGCTTGTTATTGCACAGTCGGCACTCGAAAAGTCCTTTCTTCAGTTTACTGCAAAAGCGGAGGAGGGGTCATCGTTAGCTCATCTGTACATCGATCCTCAACGACTCGAGAAGAGTACTTACGCAACGGGAGTCATCAATCCACAGTCATCGCAAATGTGGACGCGGAACGGGTCGGAAACATCAAACAGACGCTCCTTGAGGAAGGCACTTGCCCCGTGCGCGATCATACAATCACGTTCCATCTCTCCGAATCGGAGACCACCATCACGGGCACGACCTTCCACAGGTTGTCTAGTCAAGATCTGCGTCGGTCCACGGGCACGCGCATGGATCTTGTCGTCGACCATGTGGCGCAAACGTTGGTAGTACGTCGGTCCCAAGAACACCTGCGCCACAAGCTTCCGACCGGTGTGACCATTGTACATCACCTCAAATCCACGAGACTGGTAGCCGTGTTCGCGGAGCAGACGAGAGACTGAATCGACCGTGACATCGGTAAAGGGGGTCGCATCTCCCTCGAAACCACGCAAGGCTGACACCTTACTAAGCTGACACTCGATTAAGTGAGCGATGGTCATACGCGAAGGAATGGCGTGGGGGTTGATGATCAAATCAGGCGAGACGCCTTCGCGAGTGAATGGCATGTCTTCCTGGCGGTAGGTAATACCAATGGTACCCTTCTGTCCGTGACGGGAAGCGAACTTATCTCCAATCTGAGGGACCTTTGTAGTCCTCATACGAACCTTAACGAACTTCAGGTCGTCGTTACTGGTGGACACCAATACCTGGTCCACAATACCGCTCTCAGTACTTCTAAGAGGCGTGGAGACGTCCAGCTTGGTATGGGCTTTCGTTCTCTGACCGAGCTCCTCCGCATCGGGGGCCAGAGGAGCCGTCTTACCAATGATGATATCTTCACCAGAGACACGTACGCCAGGAGCAATGATACCATCCTCGTCCAGTTTATCGTAAGTGCCTTTCCTCATGCCAATCGTATCCTGCCGCATTGGCTTCTCAAATCGCTCAACGACCGTCAATCCAACCATCTTCTCGCTGTCCGTGTATGTACGGTAGAAAAGACTGCGGAAAAGGCCCCGATCGATGCTGCTCTGGTTCATAACCACCGAATCTTCCTGGTTGTAGCCGGAATAGCAAGCAATAGCAACAATAGCATTCTGACCAGCTGGCAATTCACGGAATCGCAGGAATTCCATTGATCGTGTTGTCGCCAGTGGCTTTTGGGGGTAGTAGAGAATATTTGCCATCGTCTCCATGCGCTGGTCGAAATTGGTCAAGAATACACCCATAGCTTGTTTACCCATTGCAGACTGGTATGTGTTACGGGGCGATTGGTTGTGGTCAGGGAAGGGAATAATACTGGCACAGACACCGAGTATCATGCTGGGATGAATCTCGCAGTGCGTCCACGTATGCGCCTTCTGGCTCAGAATCGAGCGGACACGCTTGTTAGGATCGTGAAGCTCTTCTTCAGGAAGGGCATAACCAGCCTGAAGCTGTTTGGAAATATCCAGGTCTTCTGGTGTCATTACAATCATGATAGTCTCCTCCTCCTCGGCATCAACGTACTCCACAACACCGGACTTCACCAACCCATCCCATCCGAAGTAGCGTTCTCTGCGTTCTTCAGGATCAAGGTCTGGAGGCAATTCTTTGTCTTGCTCCAACTTGCGGATGTGCTCCTTGTTCAAGACCAATCCACCGCAGTTTTCACTCTTCGGGTCGTTGTCAATAACGAACAATGGTCTACAAACACGTCCAGCGTCCGTAAATATTTTGAACTCTCGCTCACGGATATCACGAATCAAACTGACTTCGTGAGAGATCATATTTCGACGCCGCAGCGACAGCATCGTGTTGACAAGATGAGCAGGATCTCTGTGAATACCGACCCATACACCATTCACGAAGACCTTTGTTGCGTTGGGTGTAACCTGAGGCTCGAACTCTTCGAGGACTTCCATGTTACGCTGAATCATGAAGTCAATGATAGGCTCACTGGGTGTCCCAACAGTGATATAACACATCAGGGCCAAGTTCTTGACCAAACCACAAGCCTGACCTTCCGGTGTTTCTGCTGGACAAACCAAACCCCAGTGGGTATTATGAAGCTGACGAGGTTTAGCAATTTTACCGTCACGGCCAATAGGTGTGTTGGTTCGGCGAAGATGTGACAAAGTAGAAGCGTAGGTGTAACGACTAAGCACTTGCGACACACCAGCCTTCGCACTTGCGGCCTTCTTCTGTTCACCCCAATTACCAGTAGCAAGAGCATACTTCAAGCCACCAGTCAGTGTGCTGGCCTTGATACCAATATTGAGGTAGATTTCTCGGTTGGTCTCAACACATCTCTGAACATAACGCTGGAGGTCACGAGTGACCCTGGTAAATAAGACACGGAAAAGGTTCGCAAGAAGAGGACCTGCAAGGTCCAGGCGCTTCTTTCCGAAGTGATCACGGTCGTCGACATCCCGGCGGCCTAAAGCACACTGCAGAAGTCTGTGCACCATGTAACCCAAGAAGAATGCCTTCCGAGTCTCACTACCTTCGCTCTGGGAGATATGAGGAAGCAGCTCCTTTTGCATAATTTCACGAGCGTATCTCACACGACGCTCATGGTTCATGCTAGACTGTGAAGAGCCACGCTTGGCAATGAAATCCAGAGCAACTTCACGATCTTGAATGACGAAACCTTCTTCAATACAAGGCTTCAGCATTTCCAGCATAGGAATATCGTTACGGTCGTAGCAAATGTGGTTAAGAATGTCCTCGTCAGAGACCACACCAAGCGCTCTAAAGACGACAACAATTGGGACATCTGTCTTCACGTAGGGCAATGTCGATCTGATAGTAGGACCGAATCCACCCTTTGCACTATCTCCCTTCGCGAACAACTTGAGAGACAGTTGAGAAAGAAGCCGTGATCCTTTCTCTACGGCACTTCGAATTTCAGCGACGTACGGTGTTGGGCTTGGGGGTGCTTTCTTGAAAACCTGGACCGTATTCCCTGCACTTCGCTCCTGGGCGATTAAAACCTTCTCACTTCCGTTAATGATGAAATAACCACCGGAATCATAAGGGCATTCATTCCAGTTGTATAGGGCCTGCTCGCTGAGGTCCTTGAGAATACAATACTTGGACTTGAGCATGATAGGCACTTTTCCGATGAAGACAGTCTCCTCTTTTGCTTGATCGGTCGGCAGCTCCTTCTGCTCCCACTGGAGGAAGGTGCCACGGGCCTTCCTGTCCTCGTCTTCCTCCATCTCCTCATCGTCACGATCAGCAACTGATCGCTCTCGACCTTCCATAATTCGCTTTGTAATACCAAGATAAAGGGGACTAGCGTAGGTAAGGTTTCGAAGGCGAGCTTCCTGGGGCAACATAATGGTGGTGGCACCGTCACCTTCAGTGACGGAGGGACGGGAAAGCATCACTGTTCCGAATTTGAGCTCATAGCGACGGACAACAATGGGGTCGACTTCCTCTTCGTCAGGCGGCAATGTCTGGTCGAGTGTTACTTGGCCTTGCTCCTCCACTAGTTCTTGCATTGTCGATGAAATGAACTCATCGAAAGAATCCAGCTGCTGGGAGACTAGACCCTTTGTATCGAAGAAAGACGAAATGACGGTCCAGCAATCCTCCGACGTAATCCCCTCCTCCATATCATCATAAAACTCATCCTCATACGCATCATCGTAGTCAGCCATTTTGACAAGTATCAGCCACCAATACTACCAAGATAGGTAAACAGTCAGTGAGCGCAAACAGCGCGACGCGCTCGAATAAAAGATCCCGCTCACAGGCTGATAAATGCAGTGGCACCTGGGAAGGCTAATTGGAAAGAGACGCAGGAAAAGGCTCAGTGAGCTGGGTATCTCGGATGGATGAAAAGAGAGAGACCCCAGACAAACTGTGATGATGGGAGTTGCGATGGCGCAGTTTCACCTCCGGACAACTTGAGCAGAGCCGCCACTAGCCTCGACCGCGGTCTTGGCGCTACCTGATGACTAACACAGAAGGGCAACATGGGCACGTGATATTTATTGACGCCTTAGGCAAGAAATCGGATATGTTTAGGTAGTGTCTAGTCTACTACTGGAGGTACGGATACCTTTCTGGAAAAGGCACGAACCAACCTGAAGTACGGAGTAATACTACTAATAATTTGAGCTATACTACAGGTCGATAGATTCCCTCATGCTAGCAACGGTCATTCATAAGAATTGCAATAGTGTTTCAAGGATTTCCTTATAATCCTTCTGACCGGCGTCGTCGTCTGAAAGCCCATCGATTTGTTCTAGTAGGATGACATTAGTACAAACGGACCGAGGGAAAGGAAAGTAAGGCCTAATTACCTTTCAGTGTACCCTGAATAAGGAGTAGACTTTCATCGCGGTCCGCCAAAAGAGATACAATCTTTCCTTTTGCACCGTCATCTTCGGCCACCAGCCAGGCCAAAATTACATCGATAAGCTTGTATACAACGTCAGTAGACTTGAAGACACCATCTAGAAAGGTAGGAACATACCTGTAGAGAAAACAGACCAGCATCAAATCGCCGTGAAAGCCATTCGACTGCCATCACCTCTTGTTCTTCCTCGGTAAAGTTCTTCCGTTCTTTCTCGATGGTTTGTTCAACCGGTGACACCCTCGTAGCATAATCACGCCTCAGCTTGATTAGCCTCTCGATCTTCTCATAATCCTTTTCCATGAACTTTGCAAGAGTGCGAATACGTGCTGCCGAGCCCCCGGGGAGCAGGCGCAGAAGCGAAGCAAAGATGCCCAGTAAATGCTCTGTCGTTTGATTTTCTTGCTGTACCATGTTAGTGCCCATTTTCTGATCGTAAATGTGGCAGCTATACCTTCTTCATGAACATTCCAAATACTGTTCTCAAGCATGCTGCTTCAATAAACCTTTCACAGGCAAGTCGACCTCCCAGTCCACCTAGAGTGTGGTCCAGGACCCGTAAAGCGCGTGGTTTACTAAACTTTCCTTCCTTCAACATGATTTGCGCTAGCTCAATGCCTTCCCCTTCAATGAACTTTTCCTTTCCGGCATCTTCATCGACAAGACAGATCAAACAGTCGAACAAATTCTCTACGTATTCTTCCTCGTTTGAATCCTTTTCGGGGTCACGCTTGCGGTATTGGCTAAGCAGTTGAAGAAGTTTATCAACACCTTCGAGGCCGACAAACTTGTTTCGTGTTTTAGTAGACGACTGCAATAGAATAGCTAATATTTCGGCTGAGTATTGTTGGTTTTGGCTGACTGGTCTTTCCTTCTTCTGTATGCGCGCGAGGAGCCATGACAGTAGATTTGAGTCTTGGCCTACCTTGTCTGCATTTGATGTTTGCGACGCAAGATTCTCCAGTACACCTTTCGATATATTAGTTCTGCTCGTATATTCTAGTCCAGGTACAAGGTCACTGACTCAGCACATAATAGACTCCGGCTCTGTCGACCTCGGACCATTCTTCTAGCCGCGACAAGTTCTGAGCTAGAAGTTCGATGAGATCGGCATCCAACTAGCAAACATCAGTAAATGAGAGGGAAGAGGGAAAGTTCGGCGGCATACCATTGCATTTACTAAGGTGTCCCATTGTTCTTGTTCGGCCTCGACATCTTCGTCTGTCAGCTCACTGATAATTTGGATCGCATCGATTGCAATGTCCGCGTTTTCGTGTGAGAGGAGAGAGATCAAGGAACCAACGCAACCCAGGTTGGAAAACTCGGCGAACAGTTCAGGATGCTCCGAGAGAATGGATAAGCCCTTTATTTCACCGTCTAGATCGGCTTCCGAGGCCATGAACCTGATTGCAAAATCAGTGGCTGTCATAGGTTGAAATAAAATAATAACATACTTCTGAGGATCATTTTCAAACTTCCCGCGCAGTTCGGCATTCTTAGATATCTTCTTTTCGAAATTGAGGGCAAACCGTCGCAGCCACGCAACATCGAATTTCTCGGGCTAATGCAAACTCAGTATTCAAATACCGCGGCTGCAGAGACTTGAATATGCCTACCGCAACTTCCCCTTCGTCCTGTTGATCAATATACTGCATCGCCTGAGCCGTCTGGCGCTCCATTCCGCCGCCGAAAAAACGCCCTTCCTCATCGTCTGGGATGTCCTCATCGAAATCAGGAGGTAATTCCGGGCCAGCTTCACTATCATCTTCTTGCTCGTCTTCAACTATTGGCTCCTTTCCTTTTGATTTGACATCCCCGTTCGCGTCTAATTTGGCGGCCTTGTAAAGTTCATCTTTGTATTGCGGGTCAGTAAGCGGCGAAGGAAGGGTAAAAGAGCGGAATGTACTAGGATCTTTCGTGGAGTCTAGTTTACGCTTCACACTGGCTGCTGAAGACGGTTTCTTATTTCATCAGCGCCAATGCCTCCAATATAGATTGCGGACATCTTACCTTGAAAAGGTCATGTATGCTGGTCATGATTGCGCTTTGCGCAGTGTGAGATGCGCACGGAAAAGAAGCCCACGTAGCCGACCAGCCAAAGGTGGCAGCAAAAATGTGTCAAGAAGATAAGCTAAGTCCTCTTGAAATCAGGCCTGACGACCTGATTATATACTTTTGTAATATCGTTGGTCAGGAGCCAGTTCTCATCATTTGGTTGCGCAACTGCTCCGACAATCATACGGCCGGCGCAATGAGCTAAAAACGCAACTGCCAAGTACCGAAAGATTTCTCGGAGCGCCATCGATATTGAACTTGACCTCTCATTCCGCATTCATCGTCATTACTCTGGCCGCTTTGCTTCTCTACACAGACATCACATCCACAGAATTACATCCAAGATCTTTATCCTATTCTTTTCATCCCAAAAATGGCTCCCAGACAGCGTGTCGTCTCCGCCCACCAGGAGAAGAGCTTTTTCAATGCTGCATACGATGAAATCACCCATCCCGAGAACGCCACTATTGTGAGAAGTGTTCTCGTCTTCGGCGTAAGTTACATTTGTGCCCTGTTTCCGTCAATCATTTCATATCCAACGAAGATTCTGATTGTCGCTCTATATTAGGCTGGTGTCGCTTTCCTTTACAGCTCTCTCAGTGAACTCCTCCTTCCCCCGTAAGTCGAGTTTTCACCATGGTTTCGACTTTTACTCGGGTTATGAAGACTGACAAGAGACTTAGTTTGTAAACGGAATATCCGATTGCACCCGTGGCTCGCAACAATTATCGTGCTATCACTTTGTTGGAAATCAGGCGATTTATTGAGATCAATCCGGGATAGACTCAAAACTTGCTATTCTCCCCCCCACCTCCTTGGTGTTAAGTAATGAATACGTGTACTATATTGCATGGGTTGTGCTTTTACTGGGCATATATGTTTTTAGATGGACTCGTGTGGCGCACATTATCATCTCGGATATGTCTGATGAAACCCCAATACGACATGATATCCTTCAGAATCCGATTGAGAATCTTGAGGAAAGGCTTTCTTTTCTTCCAAATCTTTCAAGCTAGTCTGATTGGGTAGGTTGGTTACCACCGTCCATATCAAAGTATCTGGATTCAACTCGAAACAATTGGATCATAGGTAACGATGAGAGCCAGTTTACTATTTCCAGACTCAAGGAGACATGCTGCCTCCATAGCAACTAAAAGAGATAACATTAGGTTCGTTGTGAATATTTTTGGAAGAGGCTCCAATTCTTTATATTGCGACCAATAAATAACATGCCACAAGCCGTATAAAGAGTAGGTATTGTTAAATGGAAGCCTGTACGGAGTAGTTGATACCTCAGGCACTGTTCCGTATCTGGTCACAGGATCCGATAACTGGAAGCTTGGACGCACTTTATAAATCTTTCGGTGTCAATGCTGAACCAACTCCTCCAGATCACTAATTTTGACCCTCCCACTCCAGTGAACCACACCATCTCTGGCCACGTAAATCTACTAGTACAAGCTTAATACTCTAGTATCAGAAGAGCGGGGAAAAGCCCACAGCTACCCCACACGGGGAGACTCCCGAACGCCGCCCGGGGAGATCGCTATCAAGTTCTATGCTGATGACAACTGTCACCAAATACAGCTCCAGTTTGAGTCTATGGCGTTGGATTTTATGCCGGCTCTCTTACTCACGCAGCTGATATACATACTGTTTGCAACATGGTAACTTCAAAGCGCACGGTGTCAGACGCAGGCATACTACATTATGGTGAGCACGTGGCCAAACGAAACAACTCGCTGGGGTTCGATGCACGTACACCGTGGTTACAAGACTGCAAACCATCTCGAACATGGCGAACACTCGGGGACAGGGCAGTCCAGCCGTCTCTCCCACTTGAGAATATGGTCGCCGCTGTGCAAGATTTGATTGACCCAGATTTCGATCCTCTTGTTGCCATTCTCGATGAAGAACCACGTTTCCTAAAGCCACTTCCTGCCCGTATAGCACCGGAAGACCTAGAGTTTCTACGGTTTCGCGGGGCTCTCTCGATCCCAGAGGATGGGTTGCGCAATGAGCTATTGCGATGTTATATCAAATGGGTGCATAGCTTCATGCCAGTAATAAACCTGCAAGATTTCCTAAGGTGCATTGCGGAGAACGATCCAAACGGCAACATCAGCCTTCTACTCTTTCAGGCAGTGATGTTCGTGGCTACAGCATTCGTGGATCTTGATCACCTGCAAGATGCTGGGTATGCAACTAGGAAGATTGCGCGGAGCGCGTTCTATACGCGGCTAAGAGTGAGCACAGCAGACGGTATGATCATTCTATCAGACTGACTAGAAAACAGTTGCTCTACTCCCTTGATTGCGAAGAAGATCGAATAGTTATCTTGCAGACGCTACTACTGATGACATATTGGACGGATCACGTAAACCATCCACAGAGAGATATCTGGGACTGGGTTGGAATTTGCAACACCCAAGCTCATTCGATCGGATTAAACCAGGATCCTACTACATCCCTCACAATGGACCCCAAAACTAAACGATTAAGGATACGTCTATGGTGGAGCCTATATTCTCGAGACCGTCTCATTTCTTTGGGTATGAGACGCCCTACACAAGTCAACGAAGGAACCAGCAACGTCCCGATGTTGAGACTAGAGGACTTCGACTATGAATCTTTTCACCCATCCGTTATCCAAATGTTCCATTGCCGTCAACTGGAAGACCCATCCCACCAGAAGCGTTTAGCAACCATGTTTATAGAACAAACAAAACTTTGTCAATGCATCGGTCGCGTGCTCTTCGCCCAGTACTCGCCCTCGCAGCGCCTGTTCGGTATAACCAACCGGACCACTATTACTCTAGCCCCGAGGCAGGCTTCGGAACCGGAGTTGGCGCGGTGCAGTCAGCGGCTCGACTCGTGGGTTAACTCACTCCCAAAGGATGCACAGTTCATCCCCGCGTCAAAGACGAACTTTAATGATGGAGAAGATGTCTTACTACTCCATGGCGCCATGATAAGAATGCTATATCATGCTACTATAAGTGCTTTATATCGACCGTGGGCGTACGGGTCCAACAAGCGCCAGAGTAAGTCACGTATGGAGTTGATCAATACTGCGCGGTCAAAGATGCACGATGCCGCTATTGGGATTACACACATCATCCAAGGTCTAAGCCAGCTAGACCTCACCCGATTTCTACCACAGTCTGGCGTGACAGTCATTATACCCGCTACTGTACTACACTTGGCAAATTCGATGTCTGACAATCCTATGGTGCGAGAGGCTAGCATACGTAGCTTCCACAGGTGTGTCCAGGTTTTACAGGGATTAAAAGAGCTCTATCCAGCTGCGGATATGGAGGTCGCCAATATCGAAGCCGCCGTCAGAGTCCACTCAGAAAGTGCGAACACATTGCTGAAAGTTATGCAATCCAGCAGCATCAACATCAACCAGTCACAACCTGTGGAGCAGTGTCGGAGTGAGAGTGATGATGTCCCAACTATACAGACATTATCTCCGTTGCAAGACCAAACACCAGACCAATGGATCTCACCCATAGAGGCAGATACAGCGAATATGCCACAAAATTCTGGCCCTGGCCCTCCTCAGACCAGTCCTATCGACCAATGGTCCAACCGAAACAGTACAGTAACTCCAGTTGCCAACAATGCCTCCCATTTAGCAGCAGAGCAAGACTACCTCACCCCCTCCAACGATTTCGACGATCACTTCAACTCCGCTCTCAACACAAATTCTCCTCTTCTCGATGCCACTTTAAACCCTTCAAGTCTTCACGATTTAGACTCATACAATATCGATTTCCCGCTGCCCAACTCAATAAGTCATCCGGATATCGATATCGATTGGGCAGAGGATTTTCTACGAGGAGTAGACTTCAATGTCGATTTCAGTAGCTCTCCGCGGGAGGAACACAGTAGAGATTTCTTCTCCTTTGCGGAGAAAAGAGAGCACATCCCAAATATTCCAAGAAAAGAGGAGATCACGGGAGATTTGGATAAAGACTTAGGGCTGAATTCTGGCGACGAGATGTTTTAGGCATAACGTGAGTTCGCATCTTTACTTCTTTTGCATATACCTGTCGGCCTTCTTACTGTTATGATGATCTATCAGCGATACCCTCTTTTCACTGCAGAAACAAGCAATGCGTTTAATTTATGTCGCCCATACCAAAACTAGCAACCTTCTTCCGTTTTAGAATTCTGTGTGCACGGTACTGAACCGCCCTCCATCTAACGAGAGAGTCTATAAGAAAACACATAATACAGCCGGCCTCCATCCTCTATTCGGTATGTCATTCTTTTCGTTCAATTAAGACTTAGACCAACGATTGCTCTCATCACCTTCTTTCCATCGATGTTCGACGTATCCAAGCTTCTGCTTCACTTCCTGGACTTTCTGCTGGTCCCCCGTGTTCTTGCCCATGTTGTCACTGAGCTTGACGGCCGGACGACCGTTGGCTGTCGAGATCTTGATGACAATATTGAGGGGCGTAGACTTCTCGCCATTTGATTTATGTGTAAAGTCATCTAAGTATACTTAGCCTATTGTCCGAAGCGTATAGTCCAGGATAGCACTCACTAGTAAAGAATGTTCCAACGCCGAAGACAGGCTGGAATCCAGCTTCCTCCGCAACAACCTTATACTCGAGGCAGTGCTCAATGTTGAGAGAGTCAGAAAACACCATTGTTTTCTTGTCCGTGACGCCTTCCTTATCGTAGAAGTCCCGGACCATCTTCACGAAGTAGACAGGATCGCCTGAATCCTGGCGGACACCGCTATAGACCTGGGCGTACGTCTCATTCAAGGACTGAGCGCCATCATTGTGGAGTGGTGCAGTGATTGGGGCCTTGGTCTCGGCCCCACTTTGGACATTCGACTCGCTTGTTGTGGAAGGTCCAGATGTCGACGTGCTGGCTGACCCAATCCCTGCAGTGGTAACTGCAGGAATCGGCTTCCGGAACGCATCGAGGAAAGCGGGGGTACCGAAGGTGTCCGTCAACGCGATGCCCAGAACCTGGGTCCAGATTAGTCTCAGTCAGCTCAGCCAGCTATCACAGGTGGTTTAACATACTCCTTTGCCAAAACAGCCAAGCCAGTACCGCAAAGCCATCTCATTGGCGTTCTCGTAGTCATCGGTGATGGCAGCAATGGTCATGTACCATTCGTGCGCCACCGTGCCAACGGGGTCGACATTATACTTCATCGCAAAATGAACATTACTTGTCCCTGTAAACTTGCCCTTTAACCCTTGTCGCTTTCCCTCCTCCGCAGCCCGCATCAATCCAGTCATCACCAAGTCGTGAGTGTGGTAATTACGGCGTCGTCTCGACCCGAACTCAGAGAAGATACAGCCATTCTCAAGCAACGTGCATCCTTTACGGTATGCGTTTTCTTCCTGGTAACTGTAATCCCAGTCCTTATCGCTGAACATGAAGTATGCCTCGCTCGTCAATGCTAGTAGCGGGATCTCGTAAAGAATCGTGTCAACCCAGAGACCCTTGACCAGATATTCGACGTCACCCATATCATCGTCACTACTGGTATCTTTCACCGGTGTAAATTTGATTTCAATCTGTTCCGACGGGTTCAGCTTGAATGTGGTCAGGAAGTTCAGATACGCATTGTTGAAGTATGAGCACCGGGCCTTCAAGAACTTAATCTCCTCTTCCGTGATTCGAATGTTCGCCAGTCCTACCATAAACCGCAGTTAGAAATAAGCTCGTTCAGTCGACCAAGTTCATACGCACTGTCCATTTGCTTCAGAAGCCATTTGTAAGCGCCGCGGGTCAACTTCATGTGCGGAGTACGGTTCGTGAAGCCGTAGGTCACATCTATGTAGGGCTACTCGTTAGGATGTTCAACTACACCACCTAAGGACTAGGATATACTCACGGACATCAGGAAAATACTTGAGGACGGCACATTGCATCGTTAACTTGTACAAATCGGTATCAAGAAGAGAATAAATGCCCTCCGGAAGTGGAGGGGAACCGTCTTGACCCATTGTGACTTGTTCTTAGGGCCTCTACAGAGGTAGTCGTTGCAATGGCTAGAAAAACCGATGTGATACAATGCGCAATGTTCAATTCAATGGGCTACAAGCCCCAGTCCAAGGAGAGAAATCGTGGAGAAGAGAAGTTCAAGTTTATCAGCACTACTGAAAACAGTCATTTTGCTGCGGGGACAAGGACGGGGTTTGCAATGTTTGCATTGTTTTTATACTTGTATGTATGTACGGATTACATATTTTCTATATTGCGGACGATCTGATCAACAGGATTTGCAATGGAATTATAAGCAATGAGTGTAATACTGCTCTGAGAATTGTGTTCTTTCGAAACAATCTACTGTCTTTATGGGGTGGTTGTACGATGTAAGTTATAACTACTCCGTACAGGAAATACCAAGATCTTTTGTGAAGAAAGGTCTTGATAAGCATTATCGAGGCCTCATTCAAACAGTCAATCACAATTTGATGAAGGAACAATTACCTATACACCGTATCACTGAATAAAATACATCAACAAAGCGTGACCTACTCCGTACGTCTCCTGTTATTGTCTCATTTGTAGGGCTGAAAATGCCCCGCCTGTTTGATAAGACAATTGTGGCTAATGTGCTAGGAAATGTGGCGATGCTAAATTATACCCCGAACAATCCGGAATTTATATTGTCCGTAGTCCGCCTTATCCATTATCAGCCAACTCGAGTCCTCGTTCATTCATCAATTCATCAATCAACCCTCTACGCCTGGTTGATGTGTTTTACCAACAATACTTTAGTACTGAAAGCTGAATCAAGGAACTCTAGCTGGATTGAACCACTTCAACAGGGTAATCAAATCGCTCGAATAGCGAACGAACTACATTACATTGAGAGATATGGCGCACGGCGCCGAGGACTGTGCATCTGTGCTAGAGCAATTCGTTCATGATGTGGCGAATTTGCCAGCGGAGATCAACCACTTGATGGAGGAGATTCAGGCTAAGGACAAGATTATTCACGAATGTCGCTCTACGATCAACTCGAGAGATAGCAGTTTACAGAAATTCATTAAAATGAACGGTAGCCTGACGCCCAATCCCAAAGAAGAACAATATGGAAGGGTCATATTACAGAATCTTGACAAATCGCAGCAGCTACAGGATGAGAAGATCCAACTGAGCGAGAAGGCGTGCGTTTTATTAGACCGACAAATCAAGAAATTGGATCTAAAAATCCGTGACTTGCAAAACGATGGTGTTCTTTCTATCGATCCTCCCCTGCCCTCCCTTTTCAACAACAGCGACCAATACCGAGACCTCCCAAGGATCTTCTTCCCCGATTCATCTTCCGAATCTACATCCTACAACTCTCCTCTCCACCCTACGTCGGGAAACGCAAACGTCATAATAGGTGCCACTCAGAGACTTAATCAGTCCCTGGCTCGATCGGCGGGCCTAGCTGCTCTAGGCTCTCCAACCGCTGCGCGAAGCTCGGCTCCTGCAACTCCCGCTGGTGGTACCGTTCATTTTCACCACCGGCAACGTGAATCATCAGCTGGCGCAGTAGAGAACAAGCGACGGCGTCTAAACCCCTCACTGGGAACGCTACCAGCAGCATCTTCGAATCTGCGCCAATCCTCACTAGGTCCAGGCACGCCTAAGGGCGGTACGCCAGCCTCGAGTCGCGCTGGCAGCGCCGGCCCACGCTCTTCAAACACAATCAAAAAAGCCATCATTAAGAAAGTCGCGCCTCATCAACAACTTAAAAAGATCAAGGCATCATCCGGACTTAACGGGAAATCAACTAAACGGTCTTCCAGTGCTGGTGGTCGTATCAAGCTTACAACAAAAAAGTCGCCCTCTACTGCCGGTGGTGATGAAGATGAAGATGATTCACTACTTAGCAGCGCTGATGTCTCGGATTCCGAGAATAACAGTGATGCTCGGCGTGGGGATGAGGATATGGAAGATGAGGATGAAGATGAGGCCAACGAAGACACCAAGGTTTATTGTACTTGTCGCAGTGTCAGCCACGGCGACATGGTTGCTTGCGATAATGAACACTGCGAATTCGAATGGTTCCACTGGAAGTGTGTCGGTTTGACCAGAGAGCCTGTAGGCAAATGGTATTGTCCACAGTGTACCGCCAAGTTAAATAGTTGATCATACCCTCTTATTTTATATCAATATTTAGCCTGCTGAATTTCCTTAAATTGCATGTCGTCTTATTCGATTGAGTAATCCAATGGCTCTTATAGATTTTTGGCTTTCCATCGTTCCATAAGGTATGTATGTACAAGATTGGGCCATGAAATGGAACAAACCAATCGCTTCTGTTGAGACAAAACCATCCGTATCCCAATTGCACTTTTTAGGTCATAAATTCCCCCGAAGAGAAAACGACAGTCCTCCACTGTAGCCAATCCCCAGATTCGTGAAACGCCATCGCTATGCAAGCAAACATGACAAGCGCCTGTGCGCTCATTGGGCAGAAACAAAAAGAAAAGAATGAGAGCACAGAAAGGCATGGGATTTAGAACCCGAGAGCTTTTTCCAGCCAAGGGTCAAAGTATTCGCAGCTCTCAGGGCTCACGGCTCCTCCAGGGGCGCAAAGCTTAAACACCGGACAGCTCCCGCAAGGAGCCTCTGTCATGCCGTTGGTAACCAGCCGGTCGTCGATGCCCTTATCCTCGCCTGCGGGCTTCCGCGCTTGCGATTGTTTAACAGCCTCTGGATTCTTGACTGACTTATACATCTCCCCATTACTCAAGGCCACGAGTTTGTTGTCGTAGCAGAGCATGTCAAGAAGTTGCGTTATGCTTTGTTCACCTAAGCGCACAGGAGTAATTCCACTCTCATTGACTGCATTTGTGAGCATCGAGACTGTTGGATAGCCACGATAGCCGGCCGGGAAAGGAATATACGTTTTCTGGCTAGTCTCCTGTTTGACGGACGCGCTTCCATCGTTGGTTTTCATGCGCTTGCTTCGGTGTACATCTACACTTGGAGCTTCAAACCAACTCTTCCGGCTCACCGTATACTCGATATACCCAGCGACAGTGTTGATGAAATTCTCATCAAGTACCCCGTCAGTGAACCAGGCGCCACCGGTCACATCCTCGCTGGGGGCGAGGCCCGCCAACATATACATTTTCCGGCTTGGAAACTTGACATTGTGAACACTTTTGATATAGTTCTTTCCCTCCAAAGACTTAAGGCAACGGTCGAGTATGGACTTATGCAAACCGGTTCGAGTTCCAATCGCACGAACCCAGATACCGGAGCGACCTGTGGAGTGAATCACATTGTAAACCAAACTTTCATCTGGGCTCAAGTTCTTGAGTCTGACAAATGACGAAAAAAAGAAAAGGAAGAGAGAAAACGTTAGCCTATCATATCGAAGGTCACCAGAGCAGTCCTAGATGACAAAGGGCATACTTTTCAGCATCTTCCCGTGAGATAATCTTCCAAGCCAATCGGTCATTTTTGCCCTGAAGAAGGCGAAACAATTTCTGATCAACGAGCGACTGGGTACATTGCAGCAAAAGTGCTAGATCGGACTTAGGGACTATGCCCAGACCCAGCAAGTCATGCTGGTAAAACAGTTGATCAGGAGGGTAGTTGTTGAGACATTGTTCGTAGAGCTTAGAGGCGAGCTCAGTCACTGAGGCGCCGGAAGACCCCGCGGAGGTCATTTTCAACGAGATGAAACCGAGTCGTCAGACGAGTACAATCACCGAAAAGGTTTATGAAAGGGCATATTCAGACAGGAATATTAGACCATCATCTAAGTATTATCAAGAATTGCTGATCGCAGAACGAGGGAGCGAGAGAAGTTGGCAAGTGCGACGGCGGCAGAAAAAGATGATTTCCTCCTAGAACGGCTTAGCGCCGCACAGCTGCAACTCATCCCAGGTTCTGATGCCTAAGGCAGTCAAATTTCTCTCGGAAATTTCGAGAAGCTCCGCAGAGCTCATTAGATAACTGCCGCATATTCGCTCCGTCAGCGGTTGTGTTGATTTCAACCCAGCACATCTCTCACCCTTTTCTTTTCAACCCCAACAGTTACTGAACCCTGACAGCATGGCTGACACTTTGAAGGCAGAAGGCAACAAAGCCTTCTCTGCGAAGGATTATCCTACCGCTATGTACGTATTTTACCCCGCTTTCTCTTACGAGTTGCCATACTAAATCGTTGCGCAGTGACAAGTTCACTCAGGCCATCGAAATCGAGCCCCAAAATCACATCCTCTACTCGAACCGTTCTGCAGTATACTCTGCTCAGTTTGAGTACCAAAAAGCTCTAGAAGACGCCAACAAAGCGACGGAAATCAAGCCGGATTGGTCCAAAGGCTGGCAGCGGAAGGGAGCTGCCTATCGCGGTCTTGGAGACCTATGTGAGTGGCGGCCTATCTGACCGGAGCTCATTATCGAGTGTCACTAATAAATACGCAGTGGCCGCTCACGATGCGTACGAAGAGGCTCTCAAGATCGAGCCCGGAAGCGAGCTGGCTAAGTCCGGTATGAATGCCGTCAAGAGAGCCATTGATGCCGAAGCTCAGGCGGACGGTGTCACTGGTGATCCTATGGGCGGACTCGGTGGCATTTTCAATGACCCTCAGCTTTTCCAGAAGCTGGCTAGCAACCCAAAGACCTCCGGTCTCCTGGCAGATGCCGAATTCATGTCTAAGTTGCAGCGCCTTAAGCAGAACCCCAATAGTTTTGGTGAAGAGATCAAAGATCCCCGATTCTTGCAGGTTATGAGTGTTCTGCTGGGTATTGACATGAGCTTCGGTGCTCCCCCGGAAGCTACTGGCCCCTCTGGTGCGGTGGAACCCCAAGAAGACGTGCCAATGCCTGACATCCGCCCCACCGCATCTGAGGCAAAGAAGGAGCCCGAGTCTCAACCTGAGCCCGAGCGCGAGGATGAGGAGGCGATTGCTAAGAAGAAGGCACAAGAAGCCGGAGATGCAGAGAAGAAGATCGGTAACGACTTTTACAAGAAGAAGCAGTTCGACGAGGCTGTTCAGCATTACGAAAAGGCCTGGGAGCTGAACAAGGACATCACATACCTTAACAACATTGGCGCCGCTAAATTCGAGAAGGGTGATCTTCAAGGTACTATTGAAATTTGCCAAAAGGCCATCGAAGAAGGCCGTGAAATAAGGGCAGACTTCAAGAGTATGGCCAAGTCGTACACAAGAATCGGCACAGCGTACGAGAAGCTGGGCGATCTCACCCAAGCCATTGAGTATTACAACAAGTCGCTCACCGAGCACCGAACTCCTGACGCTCTGACAAAGCTCCGCAACGCCGAAAAGGCCAAGGCCAAGACTGAGAAGGAAGCTTACATCGACCCCGCGGAGGCTGAGAAGGCCCGTGAGCTCGGTCAGAAGAAATTCCAAGAGGCCGACTGGCCTGGCGCGGTTGACGCCTTCAGTGAGATGACGAAGCGTGCTCCCCAGGATCCCCGAGGATTCTCCAACCGTGCCGCAGCTCTTATCAAGCTTATGGCTTTCCCTCAGGCTGTTCAGGACTGCGACGAGGCCATCCGCCGCGATCCCAAGTTCATCCGTGCTTATATGCGCAAAGTACAGGCTCTGATGGCTATGAAGGAGTACAACAAGGCCTTGGATGCTTGCACCGACGCGCAAGAGCACGATGATGGAACACATGCGCGTGAGATTGATCAGCAACAACAAAAATGCTTGGATGCTCAATTCAGCTCTCGTGCGGGTGAGACTGAACAACAAACCATGGAGAGAATTCAGAACGACCCAGACGTAAGTGATACCGCTCTTGATTACACCTGTGCACTGTGTACTAACTCTAAACAGATCATGGCTATCCTTCAGGACCCAGTCATGCAAAGCATTCTGCAGCAGGCCAAGAGCGACCCTGCTGCTCTGCAGGAACACATGAAGAATGCCCAAGTCCGCCTGAAGATTCAAAAACTGATGGCTGCCGGTGTCATCCGCCTGGGACGGTAGTAGTATATTACCTCTGTGACTGTAGGGAGTTAAAACACGATTGGATGAATTGAGACGACCGTGATCTGTTTTCAACAAAATAGTTGACCAAAATTATATTAAAAAAAAAAAAAAAAAAAAAAAGTTCAAAAGTCTAGCTGATGAATTGATGCATCTCCAGCTATATTTCATTACTCTAATGATATGTTTGTTGTCCCATCTTCCTGATATTTCGCCGAACTGAATTCTGGAGAATCGCAACGATAATACAGGACAGCAATATGTCAAAGTCTATGCAGCGCCACTTTTCTGTGCAAGGAATGGTCTAGTGTCTATTTATTTACTTAGTGGAATGTCAGTCTTGTTGTTATTGTTGTCAGTTCTCTTTGGGACTACAAAGAAGGGGGGAAAGAAAAAAAAAACAAACAACTAAGGATTCCATTGTATATATTCTGCAAGTACTCCGTATATCGGCGGCAAATGCCAGAGTTTTGAAGGCATTTACCAGTACTCTATAAACTGCCTTACAATATCCGTACTTGAAGGTAAGTCTATACACATATTGGTTACCAGTATACCGGCAATACCTTCTAGTACATGTATATTGTCAAGCAAACATTGTATTCTTAGAAGTTTAATGTTGATGACAAGTTGAATTGACCTATTATATATTTGCAGTATATGCTGCCTATTATATGCTGAGTACTAGTAGATAGTCATGTGAATACTCAGGCTGCCAGTGTTCCCAACATTTTCATTGAGGGACAACTTCTTGCCACTGGACGAAGTTTAAGATAGTTGAATCATTTACTCTGTATGTACATACATACATACATACTACGGAGTACATTAAAGACAATTTGCAGAGAGTATCCTTGGGTAATTGTGCATATTACAAAGTACTAAACAAACATGGACAGCCTTTCCAAGTTGAATGACTCAGTACATGCATCTTAGGGTTTGGCTGCTAAAGCAATACCTCAGCGGCTGCCAAAACAGAAAGAAAATTGAAATCATCCATCATACTAATAAAAAAAAAATAAAAAAAAAAAAAAAAAAAAAAAGCCCTAAATCCAGTACTATGTAGTATTTCTGCCACAGGTCGCCCGAGAATATGGAGGTACTCCGTAGAACTTGTCCATAAATCAAAGTTGTGCGTACATCTTTTCCAAGAACGATATACTCCGTACGGAGTACTCCGTACACCCTCTACAACTACGGATAGCAGGCGGGTACATTAGTACTGTGAAGTTGAAGTGAACATGCAGTCAATATGCAGTCGGACTAATTTGGTAGAAAGAGAGAGAGCACACTCATGCGATCAGCGTGTCTGGTCCACACTTACGAACCATGGATGGTTGGATGAGCTGATTTGGCTTGCGCTAAGATCGGGGGAAACTTTGTGTGCGTTGGGATGGGAATTGATTTGTTTTGGTCTTTTTATCCGTAGTCCGTGGAGTCATGGCCATTTTGGTAGCGACCGTCTCGATTAGCACTTACCTCCTATCTCACTAGTTAGTCCTCCGGAGGTGGTTCCTTTCGTGAGGTTGGCCCAATCATGGATGTTGTGTCTTTTCTTATGGTTGATTTTGGGGGTATCATTTTTTTCTGAATTCCCCCCCCC
>ML739332.1:0-23399 GCA_009193565.1 Aspergillus coremiiformis
TTTTTTTTTTTTTTTTCTGTTTTCCGTGCAGCTTCCTTGGTGCTCAGACCTGTCAGTGAGTGGTGAGGGGAAGGTTTAGATAAAAGATAGAGAAACTGAGTCGTTCAGATCTTTGTTACTGATGAATTTGTTGTTAGTGGCTGTTATAGACATATTTTTCACGGCAGGTACGATGTTGAATCCGTCGTAGTACTCTTGCAACAAACTGGATTATAAGGTAAGATTCTGGTACTATCATATAAAGGTACTGTTATGAATGAGTTTGTCTTCTTCCTGCCTTAGTAGTATTTTCATTCGTCAAATTTTGATATTGGTTCAAATTATAAGAAGTTGTTTGGTGTGGAAAGGAATACTAATGTATACTAACTGTACATTATTAGTATAATTAGTACGGAGTATAACTGAAGTATACTCCGTATATTAGTAACCAGTTCAACTGGAAAGGATGTGTGAGAGTGGAGCCGTGGCTGTACCCTTAGAATTGTATAGGAATTTTAATGATATACGGAGTACTCGGTAGTGTTACCTAGTATTAAGTTAAGTTATTTATTTCTTTATTATCAATCTACATTAAGGTATGAAAAGAACATGTGTGTTTTTCAACCCAACAAATAAAAAAAAGCCGAGGTCAAGAGCATAAATAAATAAATACATCAATCATTAATTAATTAAAATAGAATTTAAACCAAAACCCCACGATTTATGGATTTGTCTCCAGACACTGCCTAAGTTGCTGCTACTAACCTGCTGCTATATCTACTAACCACGATTTAACTATCATCCTCTTACTCCGACGTCCTGCAACTGCTATCTACTAGTAACTACTACTAGGGTAGGAGTAGTAAGAAGACTGGAACACGCTATAACGGTAAAGCGATGGATGCGATGCTAATAATAAACTGATTTTCCCAAAGAGGGACATCGTCAGAACCTCAGGCTGCCAACCTTCAGCCTCCTTCTTGATTTCTCCTCTTCCTCCTGTTCTCACCCCTCGTTCACCTCCATCATCTTTTTTTTTTCTTTTCTTCTTTTCCCTCCCCTTCTCAGTGTTTTGAACCCCCTTGTTCTTCTTCCCTTTCTCTATTTAGAATCCGATCATTTCTTTTCTCTGACTCTTTCAAGTTTTCTATCGTTATTGATTGTATATTTTTCTTCTTCTTCTTCTTCTTCTTCTTTTTTTAATACTATTCGTTTGTGCTGGATTCAAAAGAGAGAAAAAAGACAGACAGTGTTCAAATTCGAACGATTGACTGCAAGTGTTCTCTCGGGTTGACCTTGGGTTGTATCATGCATCATCCGCAGCTCCCCCGACCGCCGCCATAGTCCGTCGGCCACCCCTCTATAGTCGCAGGCCAGTACCGTCCTATTATTATCTTTCCGACACTCCCTTTCTGGACCACCCACTACTAATTTCAACCTACCCTCCTATTCACCTTTTCGTCCTCGTCTCCCTTTTATCTTCCTCATCCTCTCGGGTATCACGGTGTGGTGGTTTTACTGGTGATAATTCACCCCCCCCCCCAAAATCTCATCCCATCCACCGTATCTTCTTTTTTCTGCACCTCCCCTCCCCCTTTCGACCTCCACTGTGATCTCTCCAATAACCACCCGTACCCATCATGGATGGGGATCTCAGCCTTTCCCAATCTTTGGGAGGCCTACGGATTGCAAACCCCGATGACTCCTCGTTGCATTCGTCCGAGGATGCGACAACTTTCGTCCCAACCGCTACTTTTGAAGCACTAGCAGATTCCGATCCGACGCGCGAATCGACTCGGTTTGAACAACTAGGTTATCCACTGTCGACAACGCCATCTCGGCCATCGGTGCCATCCTCAACGGAGTCCAACCACAGTGCCTTTGCCACCATCGGGAATCGAAGTTCAACCTATCTCCACCAGAGCGATCCATCACAGCAACCAGCCCAACAATCTCCCGCATATATAGCCCAACAACCATACCAACAGCCCCCATCACAACCGAATCGCTCGTTGGTGTCTTCCCGCCCTTTGTCCGGTCTCTACGCTTATGCGAACGGGTCCACATCGACATTGGCAGCCCGGGAGGGCACCTATCGGATTCGTACCGATTCCGCTGCATCCTCCACTTCCGAAAACCAGGCCCGAGCGGAATCTCGAGGGGGTTCCGCAGCGTACCAGGCAGGGGTCCCGGTACGCGATAATAACCACAGCGATCGGTCATATAGAACAACACAGCTACCGCTGGGCAATGGGCCGATGGTGATGCGCCAGCCGTCCCGTGCTCGCGCGCGCCCGGCAGGTGCCCCACAACTCGCTGTGCCCCCGTATGGGGTGGAGAATGGCCAAACGTCGAACAGTGATGACTGGCATGAGCGAGGTGCCGCTGTTGCAGTGAGGCAGGAGATCGATGCCAACGGGAAGCCCGTGGCCCGATACATCAAGAAGGGTGTTCGCGATTTTTCATTTGGAAGCACACTCGGAGAAGGGTCATACAGCACTGTTGTTCTGGGGACAGACCGTCAAACGCTCAAAGAATACGCCATCAAGATTTTGGACAAGAGGCACATAATCAAGGAGAAAAAGGTGAAATATGTGAATATCGAGAAGGATACCCTCAATCGGCTTACCGAACACCCCGGCGTCGTCCGTCTTTATTACACCTTCCAAGATGAACGCTCATTGTATTTTGTGCTGGATCTCTGCAAAGGTGGTGAATTATTGGGGGTATTGAAACGCATGACGAGCTTTGACGAAGAGTGCACGAGGTTCTACGGGGCTCAGATTTTAGACGCTATAGACTACATGCATAAGCGCGGCGTGATTCATCGCGATCTGAAACCGGAGAACGTTCTTCTGGACAATCAGATGCACATCAAAATCACCGATTTCGGTACGGCAAAAATCCTCAAGAGCCCGCGCAAACCAGATCCGAGCACGAGTGGGATGCCGCCGTTAGACTCGACAGACATCCCCGAAGAAGAGCGTGCAAGCTCCTTCGTCGGTACGGCCGAGTATGTCAGCCCCGAGCTATTGACAGACAAGAATGCGTGCAAGGCAAGTGACTTGTGGGCGTTTGGCTGCATCATCTATCAGCTCTTGGCTGGTCGCCCTCCATTCAAAGCGGCGAACGAGTATCTGACATTTCAAAAAATTGTCGCGCTCGAGTACGAATTCCCCATCGGGTTTCCTGCTGTCGCCCGTGACCTCGTCGAGCGTCTTCTGGTGCTGGAGCCGACGCGTCGGCTTCCCATCGAACATATCAAGAACCACGAGTTCTTCCGAGGTATGACCTGGGGCCCCGATTTGTGGAAACAAAAAGCTCCTCGTCTCAAATCTTATGCTCCCCCATCTCGCGATCCAATCAAATTGAACGGAGCCAGTGAGGGTGACAGCTTCTCTGCGGGCATCACCGCAGGTTCATCAACTACCAACAATGCTAGTTCTAGAGTTGTACCCAGACTTGTGACGGAATTGCCGCCTCCAAGCCAGCTCGATATCGAATGGTCACCTGTGCTAACGAAAGCCAACGAAAGGATCTTGAAGCTGGGTAATTTAATGGTACTGTCTTCACCGGCTGCGCACAGCCCTTCCACCAAGAGTGGAAGCGGCGAGAGCGAAGCACCGAAGAAGTTCTCCCGCTTTTTCGGGGGAAGTACGACGAAGAAGCGGCAGAGGCTGGTCATGGTCACCTCCTCAGCGCGTATTATCATGGCTGCGGCTGGCGGAGAGGAGAAAAAGGCAAAGCTGGAAATTTCTCTGTTGTCTCCAGGAACACACTGGCGCTCCTCAACAGATGCGAAAGGAGTCTCTTGTTGGGTCGTTGATACGGTATGAATATCCTTTGCATGAGACATGGGGTGGATCGCTGCTAACCCTGCCTGTGTGTAGCGTGACAAGCATTACGTTTTCGAAGACTGTAAACCATCGTCTAGCAATGCTGGCGCGGCCACTTTGAGCGCCCAGGAATGGGTGGATTCGTTGGATCGAGCACGAGAAATGGCCTTGACCCAGCAATCGAATGGGTCTTACTCGGCTGACGAGGCTTTCCGTGACATATCGTCCGAGTTGTCGAGTCACGCCAACACACTGGACCGCAGCTCCGAGGTTCATCACGAAAATCCACCGGGACGAGCCACTCTGGTCAAACATCAACCCACTGATTCAGAGTCTGTTAAAGGCAAGAAGCGGTTTAGTCGACGTCATTCGAAGAATGGGCTAGCAGCTGTCTTCTAGACCAGCGCGCTGGCCGGTCTCAACACAAAGCCCTCCCCCCGGTCTGGCCGCCGATGACTATTTTCAACTAGTGTCAGGGTGTCACTGGCCCCCTTTGGGAGTCCAGTTATCTAACATCTCCCACGTCTCATTTGGCATTGGTCACTGCGCTGGATCGCAACAATTTTCTTTCTCTGAACCCGGACTATACCACAGTTTCTTCGCTTTTAGCTGACGTCCCTGGGATGATGTGACTTGCACTCTTGGAATACTTCTTTCGTCGCTTTTATACCTCCTATTGTTGGCAGGTCTTGGAGTATTGTTGATCCAGACCCTCAACCAGCAATCGTTATTTCCTTTTGTCTTGCATTTGTAGCAATCCCTTTTGTGATCTCTGTGTGATGTGACTTGATTTTCGATTTTTGCCTTGCATCTTTGCAATGATGAGCGTGTTTCTCTTCTTAAGATCGCTGCATTTAGATGGGCAGGAGTACGCATATATCCCTCATCTGGCATCTTTTTTTTTTGTTGTTTTGTATTGCCTTTGCTTCGTCGTCTTACTTTTCGATGTCCCCCTTCTTTCTTTTCCAGCATCATTCTCTCCTCTAAATATTGAGATATATACTCCTCGCTTGGTCGAAACAAACGATCCACAGAGCTGTGTCGGATATCGCTTTGTCAGTGTACAGAGTTCAATACAGAAAGCAATCAGGAGGCCTCTATTCCGACCTCGACAGATCTTGATCCACTTGTCCCACTTCAGGTTCCGTTTGCCATTATACCATTCGGCTTGTTCCACTGAGCGGATTCTTTTTTCTTTCTTCCATGTTTTCTTCCTATAGGAGCTGGATTGATTCCCCCAGTCTTCGTCTCTCCACCCTGCTAGGCTTTCATCTCCGTGCTCACATCATCCCGCTCTGTTTCATCCATAAGCATTTTTGTTCTTGTCAAATAACTTTCCCCTTCAGTGGTATTTCGTATAGTCGAATTCAAATCTTCCATTCAGGTTGGATGTCTTGTTACTTGTGGTGGAATTCTGATTTTTGGCCATGGTTTCCCTATATATACGCACGGGAAGGGGAGAGGGGGTCTACTTATGGAAGTTGAAGTCCGTTGTCCCACTGTTGATGTTACTTGTATACTTCGATTTTTAGATATCTATAAAAAAGACAAATGTGAACAGAAGGGGTTACCCAGCAAAGAAATAAACTCATCCGTAACATCATACTCATGAGAAAACGGACATCATATAAACAGCCAATCGATCCGCGAATCATCCAGCTCCTGGATCCAATCGAAATCAGCATCATCGTAATTTACAGCGCCCGACAAATCATCCGCATGGGTATGCTGCTGTTGGGTTCGCTTTGAGTCCCGTTTCTGCCACATGAGACTCAGTACCCAGGCTGCGTTGCGGACGTTCACGGAGGTGACGTCGTAGTAGATTGCGCTTAGGGTTTGGAGGAGGAATGCGCGGTGGGACGGATCGGTGCATTCTGCGCCGGCGATAAAGGTGGGCCAGATAAGGCATTTGAAGTGCGCGTCTGCGACGGGGATGAGGGGGATTTGTTGGATGAGGAGATTGGTGATGGCTTTGTGGTCTGGGGGGAGACCGGAGATGGTTGAGGTTGCGCGGCTGTGGGCGCGAGGGCGGGAGAGGACTCGGCTTGTGTAGAGGTAGACGGCGGCACGCCAGATGGTTGCGAGGGCGGTTCGGACGGACAGGTCTGGGAGGTAGAGGAAACTTTGCATTTCTTCGGCCCAGGCGACTGGGTCGAAGGCTTGGATGTGGTGCAGTAGGGCGGCGGGGGATTGGAGAGGGTCGGAGCCTCGGGGGAGGTATGTTGAGGAGTAGTTCATGGCTGGGGGGTTGGTGGTTGGGTCGGGGTCTGCGCACCAGCCTTCGTGGACGAAGAAGATGACTTCCAGGAGGTAGGCTGGGCAGCCGACCCAGGAGGTTTCTTCGAGACGTTTCAGGGCCTCGGGGCCCATGTCTGAGGAGTAGAAGGGTTTGGATAGGGATCCGGGCCGTGCGAGAGTCGAGCCCATGACTTGCATCCTGGGAGGGAACAGTTAGGCGTGGAAGGTGATGGTGTTTTCCGTAGGGATTGACTTACACGAGACAGCCATCAACGACGAATGCGTCCAGCCAGTCGATTATGCGTTGCGTCGGACTCGACGGACTTTTCTTTTGCCGGCTCATCAATAGTTTCTTTACGCCTTCCAGATGATATTTCCATGCGCCGTCGCCCGACTCGATAGCATCTATAAGAGCGAGAACCATGATCACCGCCAGGGTCCTGTTATCGGTCTGTTTGATCGGGTCTTGCAAGTCCAGCGACAGCTGACGAAGTGTGCGCTGTTTCAACTGTAAGAAGTGTTCATAGATTTTGGACGCTGGACGCCGTGACATGGAGTTGATCACAGCCTTTTCGACGTCTTGTGGGGAGGGCAGGGCTCCAGTGACGGAAGCGCCGTCTGATAGCCACGGTGTTGGTGAGAAGTCACAGCTAGCCAACAACGCATAATGCAAAGCCCCGGTGGCAGCAAGAGCATGGGCGAGAACTGGCGAGTCGCCCACCAGGACCGTCAAATCCCGATACGGATTACGAACGTTGGAATATAGCGCGAGACAGCCCACTACATTTTGGTTGACTTTAAAAAACAGAGTTAAAAAAAACCCCTCTCTCATGGTATTTCTGGGCAAAGTGAACTAGAACTTACAGTGTGAGATATAGAACCTCGATAACGGATTCAAATCTTTGAATAAAGGATCAACCATGCCCCGCGGGCTCTGGACCAAGTCAACGATAGGAATAGTCGTTTCAGCCCCAGTCAAGCGGTTGCCAATTTCCCACTGTGTTATATCAGGGGCACCGTCACAGGCCAAGGTCTGGGGCACGTCGCACGAACCAATATCCATATTGTCCTGACTTTGTTCATCAATTCCGGAAAGTGTGGGATCGGGAGTGACGGTCGAACCGTTACGCTTGCGGTCTGATGGGTTCTGCACGACATCGTCAAAGCTGCGTCCCATCATCTTTCCTCGACTCGCCACGCCACCTTTCACCCAGACGAGAGGTTTCTGATAGCCCAAGCATTCTTTCCCCGCATCCCGACACTTCCGACACGTGGGGAGACCATTGTCGCAGATGATGCGACGACGACGGCAGGTGTAGCAGCCTTTCGTCATGGCTCTTTCGAATGTATCAGCTAGAACGAGACCCTACTTTAGGGGTTAAGACGATGGACAAACCAACTGGAAGCTATTCGAGGAGGGTATTGGTATATGACAGTCGCCATCCTTAGGGAAACGGCTAAGAAGAATTGGACGTCCAGGGAAGATGACTGCGCCCCTCAGACATCGCTTTTCAGGAAGAGAGGCGAAACAGGACCTCAAGGGGTGGGAGGTAGGATAATCACTCTGTCAAAATGCGCATTTCGAATGATGGTCGGATTTTTGGAATTGAATTTAATCTTTGATACTCTATTAAGTCCTCGGCGCTATTCCCTTTCTGGCATGGTTGCCTACCTTTCTAATTTGGACATGAACAATCGTGTTAAGTATACGGAGTACGGAGTATAAATGCTAGTATGCTACAGGATAAAACTACTCTTTCTCTGTCCGCTAGCAAATTTGGTCAGAGCTTCATCATTTCTACGGAGAATGTATGACCAGAGGCAGGCCATTCCAACCACAAACGTAGCACTGGAGATCTAACCGGACCTCTCCTACTAGTCATCCAACATTCCCTTTCCCCCCCCTCAAACCCCTCACAAAGAAAGATGGACAAGGGATATGTGAGACCAGGGAGTCCATCCGATGGAGAAAGACTGACGCCACCTCCTGTGTCGTATTTCAGGAGCTGAGCTATCAAAGCTCTTCGCCAACCGATTTGGAAACGGACAGGACTTCCCGAGAAAACAATGTACGATGAAGTAAGGCCGCGTCGTCTCAGGAGATCATTGAGAAGCCGAATATGTGATTGTATTCGCCCCTATGTCAAGGTTGATAACTGAACATTATTCATCCTAAACCATCTCTTTGAACCCGTTTCGCAAGATCAGAAGCAAAAAAGAGACCGTTTCAAACGCCACGGATGGCTCCAACGCAAATATGCTTCACATTCTCAGCCTCCCTTCGCCACGGCGACCTAGGGGAGTCCCGGCCGCCAGACTGTCAAACCCTCGGAGAGTGCGTTCTTTACGAGCTGGGGTTGGCGTTCATCTAATTTGACCATCAGCCTCCATTTCAACATCCATATCGGATGGCGTTATCTCCATCGCCTTCTCATACCTTGCGCTTGCCACCGGTCATGGTGACGTTGACAAAACGACGGGTGTAGATGATCCTCTTGCGGGCACGGCCCTTGGGGCTCTTGGGCTTCTCCTGCTTATCGACCTTGGGAGTGGCGGCCTTGACCTTACCGGCACGAGCGAGGCTGCGAGAAAGGGTCAGAATTTGCACTTTGGGAAAGGGGATAATTTCGATGGAGGGGTTGCGTGACAAAGGGTTACTTACGATCCGTGGACCTATAATGGTGGATAAGTCAGTAAATCAGCAGTTCCCCATGCGAGAAAGAGGGGAGAAACGATCTATTCAACATACCTTACCCATGTTGACTGTTTTTGGCGGATGAACGGGGAAAGGGTTTCGTTAGGTTCTGTCGATAATGTTGTCGCTGGTGATGCCGACGGGTTGTGGGCTCGAATTTTTCAGTGTGGTCACGGGTTTGTGCGCTTGTTCGCTGCCCGCTCCACTTATTGGGGCCCGGAACAAAGTATTACCTCCACTTGTGAATGCCTGGATGCCTGGATGCCTGAATGCCTGGGGTTTCCTTCGTTTTTACTGACTCAGCATTCTCGTGTCGGTTGGATTAATATTAATCCGATCATCTTTCGGATTATCGTCACATGAGTTGATAGAAGTTGTACTCCGTAGTTTTCCTGACTATCCACCACTTTTCCAATTCATAAAAAATAAGTAATGGTGAGGATGACAGCTTAAGTATACAAATTCAGGTTGTAGCTGTGAGAGAAGAAAATGTCAACCAGAAATTGTACTATGAATTGCACTATAAAAAAAATATTTGGATAGTCGAGTGGTTGTTTTAGTCAAAGTAGTAGAAACAAACGTTGATGAACTCCTCATGAACATCCACAGTTCCATACACCATTCACCTTTTTTTCTTTGGAGAAAACTCGGTTCATCCACTTTACGGACTCAATTTTAATTTTTGTTCAGATTATACTCATCCCCCTTGTCAGGATTGTGGTCTTCCACTGCAGAATAATAGGAAGGTGCAATCTGGTGCGCCAGATGCTTCATTGCCCTCTTCAAAAGAGATACAACACCGACGGAATTGTCTCCACCCTTCTTGGGGATTGACTCCTTGTCTAAAACCCCTGCATTTACCATCTTGTTCACGCTCAGATGGATTTCCGCCTCCACTGGAATATCCCGATGTGCTCCCAAGTTGGGTGGAAACCTCCTGAGAACCCATATTCCTTTCTCCAGCTCTAACCGCGTGAAGATTGGTAGCAACTCTGCCAGATTTCTAATCAGTATATTCATAATGCCATGAACAAAACCAGTCTGAGACGCAAAAGGGTGCGTACCCATGATCCACCAGCAGATGACCGCGAAGAATCCCGATCCATGCCCGAACCGGAGCAAGTCATGAGGCTGATTAGTACGACGTCTCACCTCCCATGCATTCGTCCCTGGTTCTTCATTCCCAGGAAAGACACTTTCAGCTCTCAAGGTATCCCGGACATCGGTCGTCTGGAACTCCAGCTTACTCTCGGAACCCTCTAGGTGGAGGACTTCCTGGATCATCCAAGTTAAGGGTGTATGGGAAAGCAGATGTTTCTGCCCTTCTTGAAGACCGTACCCACCACCTACGTCGCAGTGATCACCAGCGAACCAGACTTCCTTGACGTTGGAGGATGGCCCATCCTCGTCCATCATGTAGAGAGCGGGCTTGAACTTAAGCCGTCTTTCATGGATGGACACCGCGTGTCGAATGTACTTTGCCGCGGTCGTCGCGATGTATGGATATGACGCACAGAGGAAGGGGATGTCAAACTGGCCGACACTATTGATACAATCAAACAAACCAAGGAAGTGTATACCCACCTCCCGTCGACAAAAAGTCGCCTTGAACTCTTTGATGAACACATTCAACTCCCCGCCCTTTTCGGCGTGTGTGACATCCCCCCGGGACTGTTCGTAGTTGCTGAACGTCTCCCACGCGAAATGAACCATTTCCTCATTACCCTTGGACAGGAGGCCCAATTCATGAACCATCTCCGAGAGGAATCGTGCGGTATAAGCTCCACGAGAGAATCCAAAGATATAGATATGATCGCCTTCTGAATAGTAACGCATCAAGAAGCGATAGCCGGCCAGGACATGGTCACCAAACGATGTGCCAATCGCCCGATCAATGGCACTGATGATTTTGGATTTGATCTTGGGCCAGAATCGAACCAATCCAGAGCTGGAGGACTGGCCTTTGACGTAGGTCCCGATACCCGCTGGCAAACAAGATTAGGATAAGACTATCTATCGAGCAACAGCTATTCGCAACACAGCAACGTACGTTGGTAATAATGAAACTGGCTCGGACTGTGTCTATTCAGCATCTGATATATCTTCATGATGTTCGTGTCCGACTCATTTCCTTGAAACTGATCACCTGTGCCATCGAAACATAGGACAAGCCGACGTGGGACATCGGCCTTGTCTGTCGTGCTGGGCATGATGAGGTTCGAGTTCAATGAAGCAACAGTCCTTCACTGGAAATCCAACAGGGCTAGTTTATGAATCTCTAGATTGACCATCGGGATACGAGTCAATGAACGACATGGGCTATTTTCAGCTGCCCTATGCCTTTTTCTATCCTTACTCTTTCTTTGTTCTATCTTATTTTCCTTTATGAGATTGAGAATGTTCTCGCCCCGACTAGTTGAGTACGTCACCTTGATCAGTTCGCATGTGCCTATATGCGCCACAACGGCTGCGAACCAAGCGCCAAATATTGTAAGAATGTAAGATGACACCCATCCATGCGAAGAATTAGACTAGTTAATGATGCAGCCATAGTGCAGCTCTTCAGGAGAGACTTCTCGGCAAGCATGCGAATACTACCACATGATATCTGTGGTGGTTAGCTTTCGAGCAATAACTCTGCGGTCGCCAGCCACCCCTCGTATAGCACGTCCATCTGGAGGCCTGATTCACCTTTACAAATGACACTGCGTTTGAGAAATGAAGTCATTGTATGGTTTCAATCCACGAGCTTAACAATATGAAACAGGACAGAAGATTCCTGTCCGACATCTCGCATTCGATATAATATACTATAGCACATGTGAAAGAAAAGACTCAGGAATCTTTATTCCATTTTATGAAACAAATCGAAAGTTGAGCTTCTCCACGCCACGGAGAAGTACGCAAGCCGCCCGGTCCCAGATTATAACCCTCACGAAGAAACGCCGATAAACACCATAGACACAAGGCTCCATGTCCATATGCTCATGTTTCCATCGCATCGCCTGCGTCCAACTCGCCGTCCACAACCCCCAATAACTTGGCGTAAGGCACCGTTACCCGCTGGAGGTCTCGGTGTTTGCCTAGACGATGTCAGTGTTAGCATGAGCCCCAGATATATCTCGAGAAAGATAAACATACCCAATGCTAGAATGACCTCCTTCAATAACACCTCCCGCGGCCAACCACAGAGGGTCTCTGAACTTTCTCGCCAGCTTCGATCTTCCTGTTCGTTTTCCTGTAGGCGCCGGACCGTCCCCGCCTCGTCTTCTTCGAACAGTCCGCCAATTAATCCTTTTAACAACTCTTCGACCTTCATCTTCAGACCCTCCGCTCCGATTCGTTTAGCGTACATCGAGAGGTACAGTCGGAACTCCTCCTTGGCTCCGAGGGATAATGCGGCCGCAACGCGGTTTTCTAGATGTGCAATAGACACGCTCGACTCGAAACTCTCGTAGCCTTCTCGTGATAGGAGAACCTTGATCAAGCGCTGGAGGAAGTATGCTCGTCCGCGGAGTAGTGTCTCGCTGGTCGTATTGCGCTCTAAGAAAGGGATAATACCAGCAGACACAGCCGCCTTCGCATCCTTGTCTTTCTGTGGATCTGCAGACTGAAGATTGCCCACCGGAGCCTCGGTAGTATTCCAGTACTGGCTGCCAACCGCCCACCAGGCCTCTGAAATCCGCTGCCATGTGTACATGGACGGCGAATAAGAGTACCCCTCCCCATTCGACAAGGCGACTACTATTCTGCCTTCGGAATTAATTCGGGCATTGGTGATCGCCGGCGCGGCTGAGGGATGCGCACCCAAGGTGTGGATTGCCGCATCCAGTACCGGTTGAAGGGAAATAGGCGGATGAGGTGAAGAGAGGTGTTTGACATTCCAGACATAACACATTCCTACGGCCGATATGCAGAGAATCCACGGCCCATTGCATTCTAGGATTACCGGCTGCGCCTCAAGTACAAGCGCGCTGACAAGGCGACGACCGGCTGGAGTCCAGATGCAGACTGACCCATCTTCGCAGGCCACAGCCCACATGCTCTGGTTACCAGCCACAAGGAGGACAGTCCGTGGAAGGAAATCCTGCCACAGGGGCTGCTCGCCTCGAAACAGTGTGAGACGCACTGGCTCCCGATCTACTGCGCGGCCTGTCAAGCTAGCAGGCGACGGGTTACGAGCTTCAAAGACAACGTCAACGCGGGATTTGCTAGATTCTCCCGACGCACTCGGTGGCTCAGTCGGCTTCCCATTGGGATCAATGGCTCGCACGATTTGACTTCGAAGTTTTGGCACGGCCAGCCGTACCTGGCTCATGGCCATACAAGGATTCGTCACTGCCGGTCGAATGAACTCTGGAGTTGGTTGCTGACCGTTGGGAGCGGCTTGCGGTCGTGCAGGGAGAAGGCCTTCCGGGGTGTTCACGAGAAGGGGGGTAGCGCCATTCTGGCTTGCCAGCGCTACGCGCTTTTCCACATGTCCGTCGTCGTCATTCTCAAGTTGCGCAAGCTTGCGCTTATTTCCAAAAAGTAGCGTGGCAAGACCCCCTTTCGGTAAGCCGTCGAAGGGCTTGGAAAGATCGACAATAGACTGGGGTGTATCGGCCTTCACTTGGTTGACCGAGGCCATCAAGCGAGCTTGAGGCAGAGAAGACTCAGCCGCTCCTGCACCGGACACTAAGAGAGGGGCGATGCGCTTCTTGCCGTCCTTGGTATACGTAGGGCGTTGTTTCAGTCTTTCGAGTTTTGCCTGGTACGGGTCAGGCTTTTCCGGCTCTTGGGCCGATGGTGTAGCAGTTCCGTTTGTCTGGCTCTTCTGGACATCTGGGGCTGGAGACAGAGCTCGTGCAGGGGTTGCGGTATTAGAAGGTAAAGGTGCGGGCTTTTCATTAGTCATATTATCGGCCTGATCATCACCCATCAGGGCACCCATTCGCCCTTCAACACCTTTGATCTCTCCAGCCTTGCTCTTCTCCTCGAGTAGCAGTCCGTCGGGAGTCTCCGTAATACCGGCGCCTCTTCGGTTGGTACCAAATTTGGAGAGTGATTTCTCGTTCTCCTCCATTGCCGTTGCATAGCCCAAATCACCGTCTTCGAACCGAACAGCAAGAATTGTTCCATCCAGCGCGGTTGCGTAAAGACATTTTCCGTCGGGACTCCAAGCCAGATCGGACAGAGATTTGGCGGCAAGCTCCTGCGCAACCACGATTGGCCTGGGGTTACTGGTGATCCAGATACTTAGGGATTTATCCCCCCCGGCACAGGCAATGACAGTGACCAGGTTTTGTGTCGCATGATGGTTGTCCATCGATTGTTTGTCGACCGGTTGGCTGGCATACAGTCGCGGGGAAAAGGCACAAACTTCAACGGGGGCTTCATGCCCGATAAGATTGATGTCCCCATCCCAGGATCCACGATTGATTATCGCAACGGAACTGACCGGTCCATTCACGGCATTTGCAGCGGCGATGTGCATGCCATCTGGCGACCAAGAGCATCGACGGAAGTAAGCAGTTAGAGGAGAGTTTGCGAAAGGGGCGGAGATGGTTTGCTCAAGGACAAAGTTGTTCATTTGGTCGTGAGCAGTGGAGTTCGGGGCAGGAGAGGTAAATCGGAAGATTCGCACAGTGCGGTCATCGCTTGCGGTAGCAAAATATTTATTTGCCGGGTCAAAGGTGATCCCTTTAACATGACTCTGGTGTATAGATATCGTCTTCAGCTTCTCGAATGTATGTCCTGACCACACCACCACCTTGGAGTCCAGACCGACAGACACCAAGATAGAAGAATCGTAGGACCAGCCCAAATCTTGAACGTCATTATCATGGCCTATCAGTCTCCGGACCGTGCGCCAGTTTTCCACGGGCGGTGCCTCGTTTGACCCTACGTGCAACGCATCAGCCGCCGCTGTAACCCAAAACAAGCCTCGAAAGTAAGAATTCAACACCCACCGAACGTTGTAGCATGCGACGGAGGATTCGCATCCAAGGTGTAGATACAGACAATCTTATCATCCGCTCCTGATGCGAGGTACTTTCCATTAGGCGAAAATCGAACTGTATGGATTGTCCCGGAGTGGTTGCTCATCGACGCCAGCTGCTTTGGCTTGCTGGAAATTACAGGATCCTCGGTATTGCAAATAGCCTCCGTCGACCATATCCGAACGTATCCATCTATGATGGCCAAAGAGTGGAAGTCAATACCAGTCCAACCCATCGCATTGCAGTCGAGGGACATTGCAGGGCATGAAGAACCAACCTCCAGCAGCCGTAACTAAACGTTTTCCATCGGGAGACACATCGCAACTATAAACCTCGAAATCCTTCCTCTCACCTATGAGATTGCAAGAAACCACCGTCAGCTATTCCGATCTCGACCAAAAAAAAAAAAAAAGAGTATCGTAGTATGTATTGCTACGGTTCTCGAAAAACAGCACGGTTGAGACAGAATGTCGAAGCAAACTAAAACACCAGGATAGATACCTCCATGCGTCAGCCACACAGGCTTTATGATATGCATCGCAACAAATGGTGCAGCTTCTTTTTTATCCTGGGAGAATCGCTTGGGCGCGGGATTAGAGGGACGTTGATGTCGAGAAAGAATAGTTTATTTGGGGGCATCGCAAAGCAGCGGTATCCACGATCATCGGACCCGGGGGTCTCCTTGCTGAAGGGAGAAGGGCGAAATAGATAGACTTGGGTATCGAATATTGGGTCAGCGGCTCAGGAGATAAAAGTCCAGTAACGCGATCAATGGAGTGCGCGCGCCGATCTTTAGAAAAGGCCGCGATCTCCCGAAGGAGTAAAGCGGCAGGTCTGGTGATCCGTGCCTTTGCTTTTTTTCTCCGCCTGGGGATCCTCAGGCACAAGTTGGTCGGTACCTTAATGTATAACACAATTAATTAGTACCTACAATTGAAATCTCTCAACCCACTTTTCTACTGTACATGATACACATTTAACCAGAGATTCCACTCTTCTCGAATAAACTGGGCAATACGCTAAAATTGAATGACCAAAAGCTTTTTCCTCGAGGCGCTTAATGTAAGCACAACCTAAAATGTTTGGCAATGAGAAACCGGTGACAGACGAGTGATGATAAGAGTACAAGTGTGGTAGGGATAGGTATTTGATATATCCCCAAAAATCAATCATGAAAAAGGAACTAGACGTAGTAGTGACAAGAGCGAGGAGGTTCAGAAGAAAACCATGAAAAAAGACAATAGGTCTGCTGAGGAAATAGTACAGTCCATCATTTCATCGCTATAAATTATCTCTTCTGCTGGCTGGTCACATCAATGTCATCCAGCGCATGCTCTGCGACATCCTCGCGGAGAGGCTCCTCGACTTCCGGTTTCACCGCATGGCCATGTCCAGACATTTGTTCTGAGTTGTGGCGAGAAGCCTGGTCCGGGATGGCTTCCACTCCCAGAGTCTTCGCCGCAACGTTATGCGCATGGGTATCATTGATTTTTTTGTAGATAGCCATGGCATTCGCAACCATTCCACCCAAATCACCAACGTTGCTGGGAACAATAACAGATGTACCCTCCTTAGCCAAGTTGGAGAAGGCATCGACATATTTCTCTGCCACACTCAGAGTAACAGCGCCATGGGCATTCTCTTTACCCGCCGCGAAAGACTGGGCGACAGTGTCAATGCCCTTTGCAGTAGCCTGCGCCTTCAACAGAATTGCTTCAGCCTCACCAGCGGCACGATTAATCTGCTCTTGCCGCATAGCCTCCGAAGCCAGGATAACGGACTGCTTCCGACCCTCGGCGATGTTGATCGCACTCTGCCGTTGACCCTCAGAGTCGAGAATCTCTGCACGCTTTGACCGCTCAGCTGTGACCTGGCGATGCATGGCGGCAACAACGCCCTCCGGTGCATGGATATCCCTGATCTCATATCGCAGGCAAATAACGCCCCAATCTTGCGCGGCCTCGTTAATTGCCTGTGTGATGTTGGTATTTAATGTGGCACGCTCCTTCAACACATGATCGAGCGTAAGCTGGCCGATCTCCGAGCGCATCGTGGTCTGTGCAAGCTGAGAAATGGCATATTCCGCGTCCTCCACACCGTAGCTTACATCGTCAAAATCGTACGTCAGCTTGGTTCCAACTTCACGAACCCAACTTAAGGAAACTCACCTCGCTTTATACGCGTCGAAAACCCTTGTATACAGCACACCATCTAGCTCTAGCGTGACGTTATCCGCGGTAATGGCATTTTGACTCGGGATCTCGATAGCCGACTCTTTCAAACTCTTGACGTAAGAGATCCGATCAATGAACGGGATCAGAATCGCAAGCCCCGGATCCAAAATCCGGTGGAACTTTCCCATCCGCTCCACGATCCATGCTGTCTGTTGAGGGACGAATCGAATGACCGTGTTCATGGGGAGCGTCGGACGATTAGAGAAGTAGGTAGCAGGTGTCCCTGGCGGCGACCCAGCCCCGAAATTCAGTAGCGATTCAGGGGCGAGACTCCGGGGTGAAGAAGAGACATTTCGTCGTCGAATGCTATTCAAGGTGTGCGTAGCTGTGAGTGCGGAGGTAGGAATACGAGGGTTCTGGAGTAAGCGGGACGTGATGGCGTTGGGGGAGGACCGAAGCAACCTCGATGACTGCCTAGAGGCCACATCCATTGTGATACGTGAAGATCTCTGCAGAGCAATGGGTGGTGTCGAGGGAGTTAAGTTACAGACCCGTTCGGGTGAAGCTGCCTGAAGCTACGGGTCACCTGCGAGATGAGTGCCTGAGGCATTGAGTTCTGCTGACTCATCCTCTTACAATCAGACGCTGTTCCATCTTGGGCCTTTTACCAATGACTTGGAAACGTCTCTTTGCTGCTGATTGGGGGGTTCTTTGCAATGGAATTTTGTTATAATTTTGATTATCTGTATCAGTTCCACCCGAGGATATCTGAAGATCTCAAGATATATCTGTGTTGTGGACAGAATGGCATTTGACATCCGTCGAGTGTTTATTGGAAGTCAAGACTCAAACTTGAAGCATATCCAGCACAGATTCAAAGCGTCAGCCGGTCATATCTTCCGGGGTACAGTGGAAGTACGTTCGCTTGGGAATGTTTCGAAAGTACGGAGTAGCACGACATGGATATAAAGTCATCCAAATGGTCATCTACTAGTCATGATCAGCTGCTTCTCCAACCTGCCGGTACCGCTAGAATGGCACATCGTGAGAGAAAAAACTATCAATGAGACTCTCCTCTGTCAGTGGTAGAAATTAATGCTGCCAAAACACTGATATCTTGATCATATCTGGTTTGAAGAAAGTCGCCCGTTTTTTTTTCTTTACCCAAACTACAAAAAAAAAAAAAAAAACAAAACAAGGAAAAGTGAAGGGAAAATAATATTAAGTAAATGGATATCACATTACCGTCTGACTTACTTAAGACCACCTTCCGTGTAAAGCGAAGCCACTGCGCCCGGCAGTAAAGTAGTAGTCAGTAAATCAAGAGCTGAGATACCATGAACCGTGAGAATAAAAATCCTTTCGTGGAATGGAATGAATACTCGTTAATATGCTGAGTTCCAGTGTCTTCTTTGTAACTCCATTGGGTCCCATGTTGAAGCAAAATATTATCTTCTTTTTTTTTTTCTTTTGCTGGTTTTGTTTTTCTGCCATTCATACTAGAAATAATCGAGAGAGCAAGAGAAAGATTATCGCATATTAGAAAGAATCCGGATGGGCAATCTATGGCCGTGGGAAAGAAGTTCAGCCCGGCGCACCACAGAAGCAAGCATCAAATGGAGAATGCAGAAGATACTGCCCAGTAAAACATGCCCGGACTCCAGAATTTTGAAGACCTCCCATAACTAAAGCAAAAATGGGGAACTAGAATAGAAAAGGAAGAGTAAAGAAGCCGAGACGCAGTGTGTGCATATATCAACCCACTTCGCTGGAAGATCGTCATCGGCGATTCGACAAGCGTAGATGCAAAAGCTGACAGATAGTAATGCATGTCATGATGAACCACGAGAGAAAACACAGACGGTCAATAAAACAAAAGAAACGAACAAAATCACTTTTTCAGCTCGGCTCTCAGGTGAACACCCAGAATACAGTCAATCTTCCTGCGATTCCCAGGTTCAAAAGATTCACTCTGCCAGCTGAAGGACTCCGCGCACTTCCCAGCAATTGGAAAACTCTTTGGCACCCAGGTCAACAAGGTCGCGGACAACCTCATCGGGTAAGATTCCATTGCTTAACAGAAGACAACCGTAAAAATGAATCAATCCGTTGAAACCGTTGCTGACGTTTCGTGCAATATCATCAAACGCTAGACTCTTAAATTCATTGTACATTTGTGCATTGAAATTTTGGACCAAAAAATGCGACCAGAATTGGTACAGAACATCCATATCACGGTCACCGCGGCGAGTTACCGCTAAACATCATTCGTCAAGAACTCGTTTTCGAAAAGAATTGTAGGATTTGTTGGGGGGGAAAATCGAAGGATGTAAACTGAACCTGGGAGTCTGTTCCCTTCACGCAGTAAATCGGCAGTTTGGCTTCAGCGGCACGACGGAAGCCCAGCACTTTAATGCTGGATTTAGCATTTTTTCATATCCTGACTGGTGATGGATTAGTCAAGATCGGAGGCTAGCGGTGGACCTGAATACATACCTAGAAGCTTCGGCTGCCGAAATTCTGGGAGAAATGGAAGACTCGTAAAGGAAGAAAGCTAATTCGCTGGCTATTCGAGAAGTGTCAACAGATGTATTGCTGAAACCAGGGAGGGAGAGATGTAAAAAGTATGGGATTATGGAGAACTAGAATGGCCTAGTCTACAGCACCATCGCCAAACTTTCAATGCAAGCATCCGGGAAGGGGTAGATATCAAGGGGGATACCTACGGCTGCAGCTTCGTTTTGGGCCTCCACGGCTTTAGAAGGCGAAAATTCTGGGGCAGCGGAAGACAATGAGGTTTTCAAGGCCGGGGCTTCACCATTTCCATTGACTAAGGGTGCCGATCCGTTAACTGCACCATCGACATGATGCTGCGCAATAGCAGCCTCATCCGACTTGCTAGGGCCCTCATGCTGAGCGGTGGGTTCACGCTGCTCGATAGGAAGGACCCATTGGTCCCATTTTTCTCTTGGGCGCAAACGATCAATTCCATCTTCATTTTGCAAATACTCAACGTTTCTCAGCTGGCGGGAGACGTGTCGAAGAAGCTCGAAATCTTCAGTCAAGATCTTGATTCGCTTGAAGCCAGCGATGAAAGCTAATGGGACGTAGCCCTGAGAGTCCATGTGCCTCCGGAGGAACAAATCCTTACACAGGTTATCGACGGAGAAGTAGTATTCAAGCTGCATCGAGAGCATGCTCATAAGGGAAAAAGGTTCCATATATTGCTGATATGGGACAGCCGTCATGGGGCCTGGATGCATTGGCTGGTAGCCATACATAGTGTTGATGTCAGCAGGGAAGGGGTAGACGCCATACATGGAACCGGAATTTGGCAGTGACGGCGTCCTCAAAGACATCCTGTGGCCTCCAGAGCTATGCTGTTGCGACCGACGCTCGTTGAAGCCAAAAGACTTCGGGTGCATGAAACCGTTATGTGACATATGGTTGTTAGGATAATGGGAGTTCTGAGAGCCACCAAAGGCACCCCGTCCACGGTGAGAGCCACGGCCTCTATCGGCACGCCCCTCGCGGGGATATTCCTTGTCCTTGCGATCATGAAAGCCACCAAATTCTGCTGACTTGGGGCCATTCTCAAAGCGACGTTCGTGAGACGACCCAGAGCGAGAGTTAGCCTGTGCATCCACAGGCAAGTGTGGGGTCCTGGGGTTGTGGTCGCCACCCTTGTGTGCCGCGTCATGGTTTCTGGAGAACCCCTTGCCATGACGGGGGAAATTGTCCCCTCCGTTACCATGCTTAGCAGCTAGCGGGAGGTTGGCATTTTCAGCAGTACCCTTGGGTCCACGGTTTCGGTCCGCCGCTTGATTCTTGCGAGAGTCTGCCAGTCCAGGATCAGCGCTATTGGATCGCCGGGACGGGGCAGGGAGAGAGTTTGCGCGAGCCGAGTTAGGCTCGTTCCTTCCCCGTTCCGCGGGGGTGGCCTGCTTGGTGGCAGAGCCCTGAGCCACTTGACCAGGAGTAGCTTTATCAGCAGCTGCGGCAGAACCGTGGGTTCCATTACGGGCGCTGTCTCTTCCGGCACGAGGAGCTCTTCCACCTCGGCGGGCAGCAGAAGGAAGAGGGGTAGCGAAAACAGCAGTAGGCACGTAAGGGACTGGCATCCACTTCTCTTTGCCAGACGGCCGGATGACAGGACTCTTCTCAGACTTTTTCTTCTCTTCACCCTGGGCGCCTTGAGGTGTAGGCCAGAGAGCGGCGTCTCCTACAGGAGGAAGGGATGCAGTATCATCGCGTCCTTTGGTCTTTCTATCCTTGGCACCTTCGATATCTGCCCCCTTCTTCTTCGAGCCAGCCTTCGACTGGTCTTGTTGAACATCTCCAGAGACTGAAGAAGCTGCAGAAGTGGTCTTGGAAGTTCCGGTCTTGGCAGCGGGCCCAGCGGGCTTCGTCGCGGCAACGGATTTAGCCTTGGCTTCCTGAGCTTCTTTCCTCTGTTGCCATATGTTCACTGCAGGAAGAGGAGCAGCCTTCAGCTCTTTGGGTGGCTCACTCTTTTCCTTCTCGGCAGATTTCTCCTTGGCATTCTCGGTTCCATTACTCTGCTTGTCTGTTCCCGAGGCTTGAGACTGTTTATCCCATGTGGACTCCGAAGTGCCATTTGGCGTATTTGAACCCTCGTCATCTTTCGGTAATGTCGAGGTCGAAGAAGTGTCCACACTGGGGGAGGAAGTTCCTGAAACATTCGGCTTGGAGTTCTCGGCAATTATGGATTCCAATTCCTTGTCAGAGTTGGCAGGAGCCTTTTCTGTTTCCTGGATAGCCTCTGTGTTCGACGTCACAGTATTTTCAACTTCAGGAGTAGTGGTCGCATTCTGCTCCTCTGGTTTCGAGGCCTGATTCGGCCCTGCAGTCTTTGCTGACGGTTGTGATGGGGCAATACCCTTAGCCGCTTGGGCATAAGAAAATGTAGCAGCCATCGCTTTTGTAATTGAGAGAGATAGTTTAATATATTCGGTTGAGAAAGTAGACGAGAATCGTGTTCTGCCAGAGAACGGGGGCCGTGAATGGCAACTCCGCTCAAAAAAAAAAAAACGGCGGTGCCGACTAGATGCGAACAATTCTAGCACCGATGGCTATTAGAAGGATCAACTTTTGCCCTTTTGTTACCCCGCCAGAGTATAGCTTCCCGTCACTGGAGATCACTCCTACTGGGTATGCAGTTCGTGGGACTGCCCGTTTTATCGGGTTGGAAAAGACGAGGATATTCTTCGGTATCACCGGGACGACGTATAGATACTGGTGGGTTTCACTTGGGTATACAAGCCACCTACAAGACGAATCGCATCGGTATGATCGTGAAGAATTTTTCAGGCCGGTTCGATTCGATCCAAGGTCGGCAGGAATGACGTCCGAGAGAAAGATGAACTGACGTGCAGATAGTGTAAGTCTCGACGAGAGAACGATGTCTATTGACGTAGAATTCGAATGATAAGCACGATGTGTTTTTCGTGCGTAGATTCGCCAGACGTTGTAAACCAATAAAAAAACTCACTCGGTATGTGCCGCTCGAAATCTCTGACCGTCGGCAAATCCAAAAGCTCCGCAGATGAAGATTACACCAACTGAGTAGTTGGATTGTAATGGAATATATGGAACTGAGGAACGATTCGCGTCGGAAGGTTGAGAGGACCTCGTTGGCGTTGCCCCTTGTGAAGCGTTGAGGCGCGACTTCGCACGTGGCAGCGACGCTACGGAATAATTTTTGGGGGGGGGTCGATTTCGAGATGAACAAATTCCCTGGTGAGGGGCTGTAAGAACAAGTCAAAAGAAGAAATGCTGAGAACGGCGAACGGGAAACTTCGATGCAGAACTCGTGCGGAGAAAGATGAAAAAAAATTCAAGGGAGTAAGTGGTCAATGTACCCTAGCTAACAAAAAGTCCCGCAAAACACAGGACGTGGGATGAAGAAGACCGGAGAACGGAAAATGAGTAGAAGTGTGAGCACTTCCTCACTGCCGACAAGTACTACACCACCAACGGTATGATCGTCGATGATGAAGATGGAGGGGAAAAGGAAGGGCAGACAACACCCAAGAAGTGTATTAAGAGGGGAGAAGAGGGGAGGGGAGGAGGGGGGTAAGAAAATAGGCAAAAGAGAGAATAAAGGGAAAAGAAAGAAAGAGGAGAGTGAGAGAGTGAGTGAGTGAGTGAGAGGAGAGCGAACAATGTGTGAGAAAAAAAAAAAAAAAAAAAAAAAAAAAAAAAAAAAAAAAAAAAAAAAAAAAAAAAAAATGAAAAATGAAAACTGAAAACTGAAAACTGAAAAATAAAAAAAATAAATCAAAAATAAAATTTGAAAAGAAAAGACAAGAAAATACCAATAGTAATTTGGGGAGGGACGTGGAAGAAAAGCCGAAGGGAAAATACAAGTAGGAAAGTGAAAGTTTCGCAAGGTATTTCACGCGTTTAAAGATGGGGTTCGTTACTAAGAAATGGTGAGTACATACCAGTACTCCGTAGAGAGAGAGGGGGGGGG
>ML739333.1:0-23362 GCA_009193565.1 Aspergillus coremiiformis
AGATTTCCCCCCTGAGATCTATATATTGATTACTAATTATCACATGACCTCAGCTGTCAGGCTGGATACCACAAAGTGGATTATATATTACTAGCGTGGCGCAGCAACTTTTGGTGCACGCCTCCGTAGTTGGTACTGGTATTCACTACGTTTTCTCTTGTGGTCAAAGATGTGTTTGTGGAGGTAATGTATGAAAGGGGTAATCGGGGAGTTGTGTTAATGAGTTGGTGGTTCTGGTTTGGGTTGGTATTAAGATACGGAGTACTCCGTACAGAGTAGAAGGAAGTTTTATTGATTTTAGGCGGTATATCATGTGAATGCTTTCTTTCGCTAGCCCTGTGGCCCTAAATAACTGCCAACATAGTAGTAAGTCAAAGCCCATATGGAACCGGGAGGCTCATAGCTTTGAGGTCGGGGGGCACATTGACTGGAATAACTTGTCTTGGAGAAGTCTATCAATGGCCTCCTGGCGTAATGTAAGGCGGAATTCCCACGGGGCATCAGCCGCCTCATAGTAGTCCGACGTTGGAGACGGAGGGCGAGCGGGTAAAATCCAGGCGACGCCCTCTACTCGATTCTCTGGAAGGTCAAAGGACTGGGGCTTGCCAATGATAGGACCAAAATCTAGTTCATACATTGGCACATGGCGCAAATTGCTAACCGTAATATCAGAAGAAGCGTTTGTCAATGCCCCCCAGTCATTCTGATGGATGATGTGTGAGATCAGGCCGCACGCATAGTCATTGTTTATGCTTTGTATAGCTCTGCGGACATTCAGTGCGAGGTTGAACAGCAGAAATAGATCGTCTGGGTCAAATAAAGTCTGCGTCTTGAGGATTGTATTCAACTTCAAGCTGTTTGAGACGTCGGTACCTTGCTGGGTGAGGAAGGACACTCTAGGCACACCGACCACGTTACCGGCGTAGTTCTTTAGTTGAGAAGGCTGTAGGAATGAACGCATATTCGCTGCAAAAGCTAGCGAGGATGGGGAGAAGAGATCTTGCTTTCTTGCCCGAGCCCCGCAAAGCCCGATCAAACTCGTTACTATATCATTTTGAGTGAATAGGCCACCAGAGCGTTTGGTATTGCTATTGTGGAGATCTTCAATCTCCTCCTTGCTGAGAAGAGTAGAGGCCAGAGATTCACAGATGGTTTTCAGACGTTGAATCCTCGCTGCACTCAACTTGTATAACCGGGAGATCGGCGCATCAGGGCTTTCATCCTTTTCACCATTATAGTCGCAAAGATGACTATACCCGTATAGCTCTCCATAGTTCATGAGATTCTCCCTAGCAGACTTCGTAATTTGTTGTCTCGCGTATGCTTGATCAGTTGGATCGGGGCTAAAACTGGCGACTGGTTCAGAACCAGCACAGTACGCAGCGAAAGTCTTCATAATGAGAAAAAAGCCATAAGCATCCATTGCCCTGTGGTGTACTGAGGCACAGAGAATAATCCCGTCTGCCATTATATTGGCTTGTATTCGAAGAAGTGGTTGGAGGTCTGACCGGTTTTGACCAAACGGAACCGGTATAAATTCTCCATTATATAGGGAATCGGTGCATACGCTCTCCGAGTCTGAAGGCCCAGTACTCGAGCTTGGGATTTTGCGTTGGTGGTATTTGATATTCAGGAATGGATGCAATGCCATGTACTCTTCGCTCGGAGGTTGCACTTCACATATTCCTTTTCTCTCTCCAGTTGCCCTGCGCTCGATAATATTTCCGGTCAGAAAGGGATACTGGGAGATGAGTTTGTTGGCGCCTGCTTCGAGGATCGGAATGGCCATGAATGGATTATCGAGCTTAAAGGTATAGAAAGTGGACAAACTAAAATGCCAAAGAATATGGTCCAAAGGGGTCAAGACATAGGGCTCAAACCCCGGTGTTGTAGACATATTGTGACTCACGAGCTTGTAGTATGCTGTCGGTTGATGATTACAAGTGCTCTTGAGAGACAGATACTGATAATACTTATACTTATTGCCTCCTTGGAACGAAGAGTAAAATGTCAACAAAAGAGGGTGACAATGGATAAGTCCATACACGTCATGGAATCCATATACAGCGAACAGCCTCTTGTTTTCCAAGTTTCCCTCTTGATCAAACCTGATATATCATGTGGATACCCAGAGTACTCTCCATGCATCGTCCGTGGCCAATGGGAAACTCAATTTATACATACATAGCCAATCTAGACAATCTCTGGGGTGATCCTTCTTATGATCTTTAGTAGTACTCCATCAGCTTGGACATGGCAGTGAATTGCCACTGCAACCCCTGAAGAGGTACGTTCTTAGACACAATGCAGAATACAGCAAGGGTCAGATGCTAGGGTGGGTTGTCGATTACGCTCTAGAACAGAAAAACTGGAGCAAGGGAGACGTATAGCCAAGGAAGGTAGGATTGCTAGCCCTACCCAGGAAGTGGTGCAGGTCGTTGATTTCCAACCCTTCACTTTGTTATTCGCCTGAATATCCACCGGTCTACTCCGTGCATGGGCGATATATGCAAAAGAATTAAGCTGGTGACTTGCGAAGGCATGCAAAACTGCACTCCACGAAACCACTGTGTAGTAACTTCAGAATAAACCCATGCATTTACCCATGAAAGGACCATGACATGTGTCGATGTCCGGCGCTTAACAATCACATACGGTTGGTGATCCATGCTTATGGCAAGATGTGGGAGATTCATGCACTCCAGGACGGTCTCTGATTAATGAACTTGATACAAAGAAAAGGACTCGGCGGCTAATTTATTGCACGACCCGTGGTTCTCATACTTTGCATGTAACATAAATGGCAAATGGAAACTCCACCAAAAAGGCCTGGAAGACTCCGGTAATATGGTGAGAGGGCAATTCATATTAATGCACAGACATAGTATGCAACACCAGACCACCAGACATACCACCGTCTCTCCCCTGGAGCGGTAGTTGAAGGATTCCTGAGTTGAAGTCTATTCCAAGAGTGAGAGTTCATATCAGGAGGCAGTGTACATACAAAGTGCTACTCTACTACTACTACTACTACTACTACTCATTGTTATAGTCACTTGCCGCAGTGATTCTACAGTCAAAGAACCGCCAAGGTAGACCCCGTCGACTTGTCATTCACCTGGGCTATTCAGTTAGGTATTGAAACCTGAGAGTGGTGGCTTTTATGGAATGGAGATGCTTAGTGCCTGCAAGTTGGAAAGATTCACATTTCACAGGGAATAGTATCTGGACTTGGAAAAAATCTTATATATAGAAGTCCCGACTGGACTCGTCCTGTATCCGACGTACAGATCCTCTGGTCCTCCATCTTTCTTTCACAGTCCACATTGATCCATCTTGCATTCAATATGATGTTGATCAAGGTCCTCCTATTCTGCCTCACCATACTACCGAGGGCGCACGCAGCGAACCTCGCCGATCTCGCCACGACTTTCTCCCAAATCTCCGACTTCCTCGACACGATCGGCGTTTCCAACTGCTCTCTCATCAGCACCGAGTTCCCGGGGGGATCACTTCCTCCCCCGAGTCCAGGTCTCTCTCTCAAATACGTGACGGGGGGCCGAGGAACGCAAAACTACACGTGCGATAGAGACTCCAACACTACCGCGCCTCGGGCAGTTGGGGCGGCTGCAACATTACTCGATCTCTCCTGTGTCGCCTGGTATAATCCGGTCCTTTTTCACATCTTGACCCCGGTCCTGCGGGGGATACATGCGGCGACTCTTCCCTTCTTCGCCACCATTGCCTCGCAGATCACCGCCCCAGAAACTCGGCTCATCGTGGGAAGACATCAGTTCAATGCAGCCGGCCAGCCCGTCTTCGATCTACGACTGGGCGGTGGCACTGACTGGATGGTCGCCACGAAAAATGCGAGTGTGCCCGCTCCTGTCGATAACACGATCCATGTACCTTGGTTGAAGCTCACCGAGGTGAGAGGAGCTGGCGTCACGGTAAGCCTGACGTGTTGTGATCCCTATTTGTCGTCTGCGAATAGATGCTGAATTGTTCCGGTAGGAAGTGTATCGCTTGTATACCGTGGGAGGACAGCCACCAACTCATTGTCAAGGTCGGGAGGGTTTCTTTGAGGTTGAATATGCGGCCGAGTATTGGTTCTACGGTCCCTGAATCGGTCTCCTAGTAGTTACATAGTTGTCGTCGCAATTGAACCGATGATTTCCAGAAAAGACTACGATATAACAAGATGCTCAACCCCAACCGTATCTGCCTCCCTATTCAGACTGTCAATCTCCGCTTGAATGAACGGAATGCCCGTCTTCAACCTCTCCTCATGCGTAATCTGCTCAATTTCCCCAGGATAATAGATCCGATCCACACCCACCATCTTCTCCGACCCAACAACCCTCCGATAAAGATAATCCATACGCTCCTTAAACTCCTCCAACCCCATAAACAAATCCGGCTTAATCGCCACCAAGAAATGGCCCACATCGGCCGGCCGAGACGGATCATAAGGCCCAGTAACATGACCCGCAAAAGCCGAACCCGACAAAACCCCCGAAAACACATCCATCATAACCGCCAACGCCGACCCCTTCGGACCCCCCATGGGCAACATAACGCCCTCCAGCGCACGATGAGGATCCACCGTCGGTCTCCCCTCACCATCCAACGCCCAATCCCCGGGGATAGTCTCCCCGCGACGAGCCGCCTTATAAATCTTCCCCCGCGCCGCAACCGACGGCGCCATATCCAGAATAAACGCCTTCTCCTCCCCAGCCGGCGCCCCGCACGCCAACGGCGAAACCCCCATCAGCCTCTCCCGACCCCCCCAGACCGGCAACGCCGGCGACGAATTCGTAAACACCAAACTCATCATCCCGGCCTCCACCGCCTGCTGCACCACCCACGCCAACATCCCCACATGATTCGAGTGCTTCACCGACACAAACCCAATCCCGTACTCCCCCGCCATCTCAATCGCCCGCCCCATCCCCATGTGCGCCCCAATGAACCCGAACCCATTCCGCCCGTCAACCTGTGCCACCACCGGCGTGATCTGCCTCAATACCGGTCTCGCCCTGGCGTCCAGCACCCCCTGTCGGATCCGCTCCATGTACGACGGAATCCGGGTGATGCCGTGCGTGTCCACCCCGCGGAGGTCCGCTTGGACCAGACATTTGCTGATGAGTGCGGCGTTTTCCGCTGGCACGCCGTTCGCCGTCAGGATGCGGGTGGTGAAGGATTCGGCCGCTTGGGCGCTGACGTGTTTGGTTTCTTTGGGGTCCATTATTGTTGTATTTTGGAATCGGGGGTTTGCGGGTATGTGAGTGGGGGTTGGAGGAGTATTCCGGGGATTTTATATACTTGGTTGTTTTTCGGCTGTTCCGATTCGGATCTTCCCCGCTGTTTTTTTTGTTTTTGCGGGTCCGGTCCGAGATGCGGAGGGATCGTGATCATTGTATTCGGTTGATGGAATTGGGGGTAAAGATTGGTTTTATTAGGTGAATTGTGATACTAATTCCACGGTGGGACTGTATTAATGGTGAGATGATATTGATGTTGCTATCTATTACCTGAATGTAGTCTATGGCACTGTCATTGACGGAATCTTCTATATACACCGGTACCATGGTCCATGATTAAAGCACTGTGCTAATGGCCTGCTTATTTAGTCCCGGAACCCAGTGTCTTGGCTAGACAGGCCCCAGTGGATGCCGACGGTGCCATAGTTACTTACTTTGTGATGAGAGGTAGCTTACCAATACGATAGGCAAAGAAGCGCAAGGAAAAAGAAATGAAATTTCCACGCTGACCCAGAACGACTTTGCGACAGTAGAGAGAGTCAAGTAGTAGTAGTATAGTACAGTTTCTGCAAGGGGATATCATGACTTCAACGTATGTACATACATGAATCATATAAAGATGATTTTCGAGGACCTGTTCAACTTCACCTTCGCCTTGAGAACAAGATACAGGAAGGTGGTACGAAAATAAATGCCTGCGGTGCCTGTCACTAAAACGAAGTAAGAAATGAATATCAGCTCCGTACTAACCGGCATGTGGGTCAACTTTCACTTACCATTATCTTGTGCATCCTGTTTTATTGGAAGTCAGATATGATCGGAATAGTGATCGTCATGTGAAAAAGCATTGCGGTACGAGTGGTAAACAGAATGTCACCCAAGATGAAATCTAGAGACGGGATGCGAGACTCGACATCGGTGGCGTGGTGGCGCAGGGCATCCAAGTTGCCACAGCCACACTTCCCATGCCATGTCATCACCTTAACTACCTAAGTAGGTGCTGTACCTACGAATCAACTTGTCCAATGCTGGATAAGCTCAAAGTTCCTGCCCCGACGTTTTGCCCCAAAGCTTTCTTTTTGGAGTTTGCCATGTTGGCAAGCTTGTATCCGTAATCCGTCTCAACGGGGCATCGCCATCGGAACCAACAGGTTTCTGCCTGTCCTTTGTCTACTCCGTAGTAAGAGATCGACATGAGGATGACGCACGTGACTCTCGATCTCGATTGGGAGGTCAGGTGGCAGCAGCCGCGTCGCGACGCTTCGCCAAGAGCTTTGGTCCAACCTCGCCATTTGGCTACACTACCCCATTAAACATCCAATACCCATTCGAATCAACGACAATACCTGTCGCAGGGTCTGATGATTGTTGACGAATAAAACTTTTTTGATTACCTCTTCACGCTGCACCCCGCACCATCTGCCCGTAATCCTCCGTCGCCAGTGGCTATCGCGCTCGACGAATCGACGCTCTTCTCCTCCCGTCGTCGACCATTGACAGCTTATTTCCATCAAAAATGGCCACCGATTACAGCAAGAAAACTAATGCCGAGCTCGTGGAGATCCTCAAGTCGCGTTCTTTGCCTCATACGGGTAAGAAGGCGGAGATGGTTGCCCGTCTTCAGGAGGATGACAACAACGCGGCCCAAACTGCTGCGCCGGCAGCGAAACCCGACAACGCAGAGGATGTCATTGACTGGGAAGATGACGATGTTCCTGCCACTGATGCTGCCGCAGCAAAGCCTTCCACCGAGACTGGTGCTGCCGCTATCGCTGCTGGCGGCCAGGGCACCGTGTCTCAGCCGACCGCGGTTCCGAACCAGCAACAGGACACCGACCCCGCTACGACGGACGATCTCAAGGTAGAATCTAAGGGGGCTGCTGCTTCCAACGCAGAAGAGGGACTAGAGGAGGCTACCGCGAAGGCACCGGAAACGACAAAGGCTGCCGAAGCTGAGCAGAAGCCGGCGCCTAACTACGCCATGGGCCTCTCTGTTACGGATATGGAGGAGGAACTGAAAAAGCGCAAGGCTCGAGCCGAGAAATTCGGCATTACCGAGGACTCCAAGGCCGTTGTTGAAGAAGCAGAGCGAAAACTTGAGAGAGCTAAACGCTTCGGTGCTGCTCCTGAGGAATCGCCCGCCGCCGGAGTTGGCAAACTGGACCAAGCACTTCCCAGCGAAAAGGCCCGCAAAAGAGGTCGCAGCGAGAATGATCAAGGCAAAAGGGGAGGCAAAAGACGTGATTTCGGTGGACGGAACAAGAATCCGAATCCGACTCAGAATCCGAATCAGAACCGGCGACGCGGCCAGGGTAACCGTAATCAAGGTCAAAACCAACGGAGCAATGAAAAGAATGCCAACAGTGGCTCAAGTGAAAAGGACAAGCTTGCTATGGAGGCTCGGAAGAAGCGATTTGGGACTGTTGCGTGATTCACATCCATGTTTCATTACAATATCTGCTCGTCTTTTTGAACCAGGGTGCAATCTCATAGGCGTTTTGAAGGTATCGTTACTGTGGAATCTTAGTATCTGCATTTCCCATATTACACGACTTTTTTTTTTTTTTTTCTTCTTTCTTTTCTTATCCGGGGGAAACCTGCGAATATTCAACGGTAATACGAAGGACTTGTCCTACTTACCTCCGAGTGAGCGGATTATTAGACAAACATCAGACAAATTATCATCGACAGGAAGTATTCAAACTATGCAGGTGAATTTTGGGAATTTCTGGATTTGGGGCATGGACCGATCAGCGTCACAAAGGTATGTAGTAGCTTACTAGAATCAGCACGTTTTCCTTTCTTTTCTTTTCTTTTCTTTTCTTTTCTTATTATGCAATTACTATACTTTGTACTGTCCTACGTTCTGATCCTGTGAATCAGACTCGTGGAAGTGGCGGAATACACGAGTCAGCTGAAAGGCACAGAAAGCATTCCCGTTCCTGCAGCAAACCAACGCCCACTTCGCCCGAAATAGTATGTCGATGAAAATGCATTATGGGTTCGCTTTCGCAGAACGACGGAGGGATTGGTTTGATCTTTACTTCCACTATTCTCTTAGTCTCTCTGAATGCTTGCATTGATTCCCCTTTTTAATCAATTCGATTAGTACGCAGGACGGACCAACATCTCGATGTTCCGCAGCCAATCTGTGATTGGTATTCATCACAGTTGTCTAGACTTCGAGACCTGCGGCGGCACAATGATATGATAATGTGTTTACCTCCGTTAAGCTTGCTCGATTTTACCGCCGGACTCCCCACAGGGACCGAAAGTATCACGAAGGTCTCTGCTTTTTGCTAGCGAATCTCTCACCGCGGTCGCTTCTTGTCCATCTGTGCTAAATCTGGCGGATCAAACCCATGTCGCCTCGCGCGTGCCCGTCAAAAGCCGTCGTCCGTCAATCAGGGTCGTCCATGGCTGGTTCTCCATTTAGCGGCGGATCAGGACCCACGGCTCAGCGACCCCACACACAAAGGATGCAGGACGGGGCAATTACTGCCTAGATACTACCTAGGGCCCAGGCTAATTAACCCCGAGGTCTCAGCGTCTTTGTCCAGGATGCCGGTTCATGATTATGAGTGGTTCCTGGGTTGCTATCCAAATGAAATTTTCTGGACCCATCTCTTTGGCTCGTTCGGCCGTGGACGAAACTTGTTATTCCACCGGAGAATTTTTGTGTTGAAAGGTTCGGGGCGAACCTTTCGGCCTACCAGAAAGTGATGAAGAGGGGAGCCAAAACCATTCCATCGCTCAATCGTCTGTAAGAATAAACGTTGTAGGGGACCATACCGAGCCAAACCGGGGAGGAAGAACATTCAACAGGATAGTTGTGTTAAAGTACAGAACAGATGATGTAAAAATGGCCAAATCGCCTGTGTGAGACAAGGTAAAAAAAGAAAAAAAAAAAAAAACCAAAAAGATGCGTAGTACGGAGTACATGCATCTCAGTGCAGTTGATCTTGTTCGGCCTCGCCGGGGAACGATCGCAGTCACTGACCACCACCTGACTTGCTGACTATCAAGTACTAAGAAAAGAACACCTCAAGAAAATGCCCGAATCCCATCCTATCACAGCTTACATATCGACACACAAGCCAAATAGAGCTTTGGACTACTGCAGTGCCGCATTACCTTTGCTGATGTCTGCATCTACCACCTGGGCGTCTTCCTAGACGAGGGGGTTTTCGCGAAAGTGCCGATTGCGCGCACGACGGACTCTTCCGCTATCGCACGCCACTCAACCCGATCCAACCTGTCAACTGCCAGTATCCAGTATATCTAAACGGTAAACCTCTGAGACCATAATTCTTGCCAGTCAGAGCAAACTAACTGGGTCTTCTAGTGGGTCGGTGCTTGACTCGAATTCTCTGCGTACCGTCGTATATACGGTTGATGATTGCTCCACTTCTAGTTGGGGGTCTGGTTTTCCGAACACTTAATCACTTAATGCTGCCATTCTCATCCTTTCTTGGCAATTCTAAAATGTCCAAGGCTTAATACAATCGATAACAGAGAAACAAAGTTACCGTTCGCGCACCAATGGCCTCTCCGGTCACATCTGTGCTCAACAATGCGTCCGATATTGATCGCACAGAACCCTCCAGGATTTCCCACTTTGCTCTCTATATGGACGCTTGGTCTGCGAATAATAAACTTGCCTCTCCGCAGGGCTGGTTGATCTTGATAGGAAAGAAATTAGCGCTGTGCACATCCTGGAAGTTGAAAAGTCCAGATCTGCCCTAAAATCCCAGACTTCATGGTTTGCACTTGATTGATAAAAATTCTTTTCTTTCTTTCTTTTACTTTCACCACAGCTGGTCTCTGTGCTAACATTACACAACATTAATATTATTATTTGCCTCTCTCTTTTCTTTTTTCTTTTTTTTTGCTTCTACCGTTGTCTTCTCTGACGTGGTCGTGCAGACACAGCTCAACAGTCAAGACTACGTACTAACTAACAGCTTTGCATTTTTTAGCCACAGTCTGGACTGTGGCGAAGCGCATGCGAGTTGTCCGTCATTCTAAAAAAAAAAAAAAAAAATCCACTTTCAAGGATATGACAGTTGTGGATTTTATTACATCACTATTTCCCTTCGTTGAGAGACAAAGGTAACCGGGTTTCTTTCGAAGATTATCTTCGCTCTGCTTTGCTTGCTCTTTTGGTGCTTATACTACTGTCCCACCAATAAATACCCTGACAAACTACTATTTTTGCCCACCCTATACGACACCTTTAATTAGGCTGACACGGATTTTTTGATTGCTGGTCAATTATCGAACCGTAATGATATGATTGAAAGGTAGGTAAATCATGGCTTTACAGTGTATCCAGACGTGATGCTGACACACTCTAGCGGTCTAGGAACAGTAGCCTTCATTAAGTCGGAATGATTCCGTGGCCATACTGTCTTTCACCGACGGCTGGATTATGAGTCTTCGGACTGGAGCTGGGGATTGGAGTTTGGTAACACCATGGCGTCGCACAACGCTGAAGGCGGTCGAATACCGCGGTTAAAGGACCTTTCATCACAGTCGCGAAACATATCATTGCCTGGTATGAATGCATCGGCGAGGACCCCCAATTCCTCTATTTTGCTGCCATCAGCGTCGCATATTGCAAGACCCACAATTACTAGGGCCAGGGCCAACAAGAGGCCCTCTGTATCTGACACCGAGTCAAGTCGTCGTCACGTAGTACCGTTGAAACCTTCCAATATACCGTTCACGCGCAATACTCGGTCGTTATTGCCATCACGAGCAGCTACGAGTCCATTGCCGTCAGTCGCGCATCCTACTTCACCTGAATTCAATACTGTGGGAAGCTCGCCATCAAGTGTGAACGCTGTGAAATCTTCGAATTCATTGGGTATTGGCCAGCAACAACCTGTCCGTGGTCCACGGAATGTTCTTCGGAGGATGGCACCTACCATCGGGCAATATACGGAGAACGATAAATTGGTTGTCAAGGTCGCAAACCCCGAAAAATTGAATGTTATTATCCCGGACGGCTCTCGTCCTGGTCAAGTTATGAGTGGAAACCCCCAACCCTCTCGGGGTCAAACAGAGTCGATGAAGGAAATGCCTTCGCCATACATACCCCAAGATACAACTGGGAGCAAATCACCCAAGCAACAGGTTCACCATGGACCCAAGGAGCTTGCAAGCCTACGCACTACGATTAACACGATGAATTTACCTCCCCCAACTCCAATTTTTGCATCTGCCAGTAGTCCATCAACAAGGTACTCTGGCTCTCCGGGCATATGGAGCAGGACATCTACACCCACATCGCTATCATCTTATTCTCCAGGAATTGTTCAGCCACCCCAGGGGGCCCCTCGTATAAGACAATCAAGCCCATCCCAAACCAGACTTCCCGTCTCGTCACGGCAGGTTCAGCAACCAGCACAGGATGACTCAGTATATCTGAAGGCTAACAAGTCCCCCGACTCCGGTCCAGAAACAAACGCAACGTCTTCTCGTAAAGGTCAAAGTGGGGAGTCTTCAGCAAAAGAATATGCAGCCAATACTACCACCGTACCGAACAGCCTTCCCTCCCGGAAATTACTCAACGGATCTGGCCTCCCGAGAAAGATGATTGACAAGGCCGGCGTAGAATCAAATTCTACAAGTCAAGAGAACCTTCAAGCTGGTCAATTACCAGAAAGTACTGAAGCAAATGCGGCTGAGAGAACTGGAGGTACCCTTATGCACATACCCACGCGGCCGAGTAGATATGGAACACACCAGTTGCAGTTGGAACCATCGCCCGTGGTCCAAAGTAACCTGTCACCTGATACAGTAACAGGCCACAAACGACGCCCGTCAATGGAATCCACTTCTGATAGACCCCCTCTAGGCTCTATCGCATCGGCGTCGACATCAGTGGATTCACTGCAGTCAAGGGGCTCTTCTCAGCTACATTCCCATCCATCCCCTGAGCTATCACGGAGATCCTCACGGGCCTTGGCAAGGGAAACGAAGATGCGGCGGACACCCCAAAGCCCGAGTCCATCCAAGAGTCGACGGTTTGGCCTATTTACCAAGAGGCCAAAGCCTGAACTAGAGACACAATTGTCTGAAGAGAGCCGTCCGGCTCGCAAGGGCCCGTCTGCTGGAACAGGTCACGAAGGATATGGCAAATATGCACAGCGTGGTCGGAGAACGAGCATCGCCAGTAGCGGGTCTAGAACAAGGTCAACCAGCACCGTGAGAAGCGCATCTAGATCGGTTTCAAGTAAAGGAAGCGTGAACAGTCACCCAGACTTGGAACTCGATGACTTCCTGCTTGATCGTCTCGATCCTGTCTTTATCAACGGTGGCGGTATGGATGGTGCGACATTGGTGGGAACACAAAGCGAGCAAAGTTCGAGCGGCCTTAATACAGGATCTGTCTCAAACCTGGCCCAGAAGGCTAAAGCACAAATGTCCTACGGCTACCCTACCGAGCCTTTGATGTGTGCAACGGATACCACTATCAGCCATGCAAAGGCCGGGCAGCAAAGGAACACAAATCAAGCAACTTCCAATGTCCCCACATCTATTGATCCGTCGAAGTCTCGCAATATTGACGACCTTGACAAGCTAAGCGCACACATGAATTCTAAACCTAAGAAACCGCAGCCTCATGCAATCGGCTCTGGACACACTCACCAAGGCGCTGCGACTCTGCTGAACACAGCGAAGACGAATGGCCACACGAGTCAACCGGGTAAACCACTCAAGAAAGGATTAGGTCTGAAATGGAGCTTTTTCCAGAAAGGCCGCAACACTGGATATGCAGAGGATGGATCCTCGGTCAGGCCTCCTCGGCTTCAAGCTACAGTGTCACCGGCAGCAGTTCGTCGGCCTATTATTGCACACTATGCTCTACTAGATGCTGGATCTGACACTTTGGAGGATATTATTCGCAATGTTGAGGACTCACCACCTACTGAAGAAGACGAAAAGACCATTCCCCAAGTGGAGATCCCACCGGCTTTGGATGTCAGGAAGCCCAATCAATCTATATTGCTACCTTCACCACCCAAACTGCACGAGGAATTCCAGCCTTCCGCGAAGGTCTACTTCCATAGGGATCAGTTGCCCGGTAGCTCCGAGGGATCAGCGGAAAGCCTGGAAGAGCAGCGCCCAACACGCCTGGCATCGGTCGGCCGTATTCCACGTGTCGTCTCTAGAAGAGACAGACAGCACCGACCAGCTCTGCAATCATTTTCAAGGCCGTTCAGTACAGCTGATTCTCCTTCAATAGCAGCTCCGGTGCTGAATAGACCATGTGAATCTTCATCACTGGGCCTGCCTGTAGTACAGGCCCAAGCAGAAGCGCAGGGTGACTATTCTTCAGGTTTAGCCTTGGATTTTACTCAGCCATTCGGCGACCCTACGACCCGGAGCGTTTTGGACTTCATCGCTGGTCCTTATCGTTCGGATCAATTCTTGACCTTTTTTCCCAGAAAGGATTCAACAACAACTATATCAACCTCAAGTGGCTCTGAAAGCCTAACAGCAGTAACGGCAGTCGTTCCCGAGCCGGAGTCTGCTTTAACTGAAGATGAGGTATGGGGAGAGTACGATGATCTCATTGACCATGTTCTCTCACCTAATCCCAGTGGTTCCCGTTTTCCAGGCGATTACAAAGCAGATGAAAATTTTGAACTGGCTGCTATGGCTAGCAGAGCTCTCCAGGCTGGACTCAACGGCATCTCCGATCGACAAGTCCCTTCCCCAGCTGTGGAGACCCCGGCTGTAGCACTTACTCCGGCGTCTCCTACTCCGAGTCACGGGTCTTTCCACTTGAGGCGATCCAAGATTGCTTCGTCCCTATACTCCTCACTTGGGCCATCAAGGCAACCGTCGTTCAGTGACATACTCGCTTGCTATCAAGATGATAGAAGTGTAAGAAGCGTAAACGAAGAGAACCAAGCCAACTTGTCAACTACAACCCTGTCCACCGAGCAGCAGCCAAACTATCTCAACTCACCGTCTTTGAATCCTTCGCCAAGTTTTGAAACCTGCCGGCAGCGGAACACAATCCTGTTTGATATCGCAGAGCGTGATCGGGAAGGGCCGACTGCGCAAACCAATATCCGATCAGGGTCACTCATGACTAGTCGATGGTTGTCTTTTGGAAGGGTGTTGTTTAGCCCTGCGCATAATCACATCAAAAATGGAGACGAGGAGCGGATTCTGGTCGTTGATGGACTAGGAAACGATGATTGGTCGTTCTACTGTGCGTTAACGTACCCCAATGCGGATGTGTACAACCTGAACGACGCACCGGCTCCGACAGTATCCACACACCCAGATGCCTGGCAGCCGCCATCCAACCACCACACTATTCACCATGCCAGCCTGGAAGATCGGTTCCCGTTCCCTAAGCGATATTTCACGGTGACTGTCTTGCGCTTCCCTGCAGCTTGCTCTGAACACGTCCAGGACAATATAATCTCGGAGTGTAAGCGGGTGCTGCGCCCCGGAGGTTATATGGAGATGAGTCTGCTTGATCTTGATATGGTGAATATGGGAATCCGCACTCGAAAGGCGGTTAGAAGCCTTAAGGAAAAGACCTATTTAACCGATCCCAGTATCAGCCTCAAGCCTTCAAGTGACAGTATACAGCGATTACTGGGACGGCACGGATTTGACAACCTCCGACGCTGTATGGTACGCATCCCGGTCGCAGGGATGATTGTGAGATCTTCAGCTTCATCTTCATCCACATCATCTTCCAATCCGTCAACAATAATTGCGACGGCCACTTCATCAGTTGTATCACCAGCCCAATCCAACTCATTGATAGGGGTTCAGCCGAAGGCTCATAGCAAGTCATCCTCCAGTGATACCGACCTCTCTCTTGGTGACTTGTTATCTGACCCCTCACCTTCCGCTTCAAATGATGAATCCATTCGGAAGATAGTCGCCCGAGTTGGTCGGTGGTGGTACACAAGATGCTATGAGATACCTGTTTTGGCGAATGGTGATGCAGGCCTCAGTATTTGGGCCGATAGGAAGGTACTTCGCGAGTGCCAGAAACAAGGCACAGGCTTTCGTTTATTGATCGCATATGCACAGAAGCCAAGCGAGAAACGGAGAACTGCAAGTGTTTAAAAGCGCTTACAGCAGTGCTTCTCATGAAATCCCATGATAATGACATTGACGATTTATGAAATATTACTCACTAATACTCTACGAACTGAGATGATGGGTTTCTCATGAATGTACCCATGATATACAACGCAAAAACCGGCAACGGTTATGGGAAGACAAAAGATTTTTTTTTTACAGTTGGCACACGATATCCTTGGGGTTCTGCATGTGTGAATATTGTTATCTTTTTGAGTATTGTGATATTTGCGTATTGGAGGCTGTCTAAACATTGTTGTGCCTTTTGTATAGTTCCTCTGTTATGTCCCAAGGGCATTTATTTGATTGAACTTTGCGTCTCTTTTCAAGTTTACTCGACAAGTCGCCTGGAGCGTCTCGATTCATGTCATCTATTCCAAGCTAAATCATATACCCACCACTGTACAAAACTACTTCTCAATATTCCATCCATAGTAAGCGTACATGGATAATTCGAATTTGCCGTACCGATACTGTTCTACAGCCCATAAGACCAGTCTCTGCCACGTACCTGTACCTGCCAATTTATTTCCACTCTATAAGTAAAAAACCACCTCACTATAAACTGCACCAGTGCATACATTATCGAAATTTGCCTTTATCCGACGAATACGCTCGATCACCCTCCCATTTTAATTAACCTACCTATTCCGTCAAGGAAAATAAATTTGCCAATTTACATCCTGATTTTTATTACAATTGTCCTTCTGGAATTGGACTGGGCTTTAGACGGTTATTCAACTACGACTAAGTTCCTATAAACTAGAGATTTGATGGCTTTGGAGTTGTTACCATGAATACGATGTCTGATACAAAGCAAGAACAAGTATGCCTCCTACATCGGAGAGATTCATAAAGCAGGACGAACAAATTGAATTCTACAATCTCGCTGAACTTTCACATAAACAAATTAGTCATATACAGTACCAGAACTACTCCTTTCCGTATTTCTCTTTTTCCCAGAACCAATGGTATAGACTTCTCCATTCGCTTGCTTCATCTTCCACGTAATCGCCTACCAACTCGGCTGTCTCGTTTCCTTCAGGCATCTCCACTGTGGGGGTGGGGCCGCGAGAGGTTATTTCGACTGCCACATTACCCGCGTTATGATCGAGGACATTGGGATCTGCATCCTTGACTTTCTCTGCGAGGTCGCGAGCACCTTCGCGGGCCGCTTCGGCCCACTCCTCGGCTTGCTGGCGCGCTCGTTCGACCAGTTCTTCCGGTGTAGGGTATCGTCTGGACGCAATGAGCAGAAGATAGTAGCTCTGTACAATGATGGAGTATACTGCATCCTTTGCTAGCATGGTCAGACCGTGAGAGAAGAACCCTTTGAGGACTTCGGCCGGCAGACCTGCGTAGAGAGCCGGGATGCCTTCCGTACGGGCTATACTGATCACATTGGAAATGATAGGCGGCAGCAACGATAGTCCTTCATCGGCGTCATCTTTCTCCCCATTCGCTCCATTCTTGGTTGATGGGGTGGAGGTTGAGCCGGTCACTTGAGCTCGTGTTTTCGCCATCGAAAACGGATACGTGATCGACGATGCGGCCGACTTGCTGATAGCAGCGAACAGAAACGTAGCAGCCGGCGAAGGCTTTCGATGCTTCTCGCGTGGAAAAAAGGTATAGTTTAGGAACTCATTTAGGAAGAATGTAATGGACGGGTTCAGTGTCAGAATGAGCGAAGCCGAATAACCAGACCAGAACCCCCTGAGCCCCTTCTCGGCTCGAATCCGAGCAGCGATATCTCTAGTGCTAGCTGACGATTTTGAGGTCTGCTTCCTCGCCACGATATTAGCCAACGGCGTAGTGAACAGCTTGGCGAACGCGCCCGCTAACACACCGACCGCTAGTTCGTCCAAGATGGGTAGAACGACGTGCTTGTCACCTTTCCGGGCGGCCCCATACCGGGCGTTGATCTTCCGCTGTCTAAAGAATCCGTACGCTAGAAAAAACAGGAACGAGTCGGCGATCGTTTTGGCTGTGTCTTGTGCAAGGCCGGTATAGAAACTTCCGAGTCCTTCACGGGTGTAGATCTTGCGCGCTGCGTCGAGGATGTCGGTATATTCTTCCTCGTCTTCTTCGTTATCGTGCTCTGTGTTGTTTTCTTCGTCCTTCGACTTCGTCGTCTTGGGTTTGCGCTGGTTCCGGGTCTGCAGTCTGGCGATGATGAGACTCAGCGGGTACGTAGCGACATTGGATATAGCTGCTCCTACGGCACCGGCGACAGCATTCCCCACGGCAGGAAGAGCCGGACCTCGGAGTGCGGCTTTTGTCCAGTCTTTATTGGGTTGAGGTTCTTCGTATCGCTGGTAAAGGGAATATGTATCCTGGGGCCCAATCGGTGTTTAGTAGATACATACTAATGGGATGTGAACGACAGTATCGACATACCAGCTCGGGATTATATGACACCTCATACTTGGGCATTTTGGACAATTCAATGTGGGGAATTATGCGGAGTACATGAATGACACGTAGAAGCGTTGATGATAAAGAACGATCCAGTCTTTTAACAAGTCTTTTGGATGTCGGCCGAGGTTCAAAAAAGATCCCCAAAAGTTATAACGTCATGCTCACGTGTGGCCCGTGCACGGAACAGTGCATGTGATCCTGCCATAGAACAAAGTATTAAGTTATGATTTACATCCTGGTCTACGAGGTCTTTCTCTCGAAAAGCACAGATTTTTAGGTAATTGGAACTGTGATTACAATGATCGACAGATCATCAACCCATCCCTTTGTTCAAATAAACCCATCCCAAACCCCAAGCAGATACCATCCATCTGAATGAAAAACAAAACCGACCATCCGAAAACCCCGTACCCAGTGGTAATCCTGATGCAGATATCCCGTAAAATAGTAAAAAAACCAGTCACACCCTAAAGCGCTCAGCACGCCCTCTCCATTCGAGCCAGCAAGAATCGATGTGTGAGGCGACAACCGCCGTTACACTGCGGACGAGGAACGAAACAGAAAGGAACCGACGATGAGGCCATTGCTTAACCACCGAAACCGTAGAGGGTGCGGCCCTGGCGCTTGAGGGCGTAGACCACGTCTAGCGAGGTAACGGTCTTGCGTTTGGCGTGTTCGGTGTAGGTGACGGCGTCACGGATGACGGACTCCAAAAAGGACTTGAGGACACCGCGGGTCTCCTCGTAGATCATGGCCGAGATACGCTTGACACCACCACGGCGCGCGAGACGACGGATAGCGGGCTTGGTGATACCCTGGATGTTGTCACGCAAGATCTTGCGGTGACGCTTGGCGCCACCCTTTCCAAGACCCTTGCCGCCTTTGCCGCCTAGAGGATATGAATGTCAGTGACGGTCGACGACCAGGTAGTTTTCAGAATCTCATGAACCAGGTGCATTGAATGCCCGGAGGCCGAAGAAGAGCATCACATGGCATCAGTTGCACCATCCATGTTTGATGACGACCAACGACGTTGAAGTGGCATTCAACGACGCGCAGGAAGAACAAGAAGATAATACTTACGTCCAGACATATTAGTCGAGGTTCTAAAAAGTGATCAAGTGATTTTTTTAAAAAAAAATGAATGGGATATTGATGGGAAAGGTTGATAGACGCGACGCGTTGCGGCCCGGTTGCTGAGACGAGAGGTTGCAAGAAGGAAGGGGAAAAGGAACGTCAGAATTGACCGGGTCGGGAGAGGGGCTCTAGCTTATATAGGTTTTGGGGGTTAGGGCGGCAAGTACAGGAGTGATTTCGCCTGGAATTGTCCTCAGGGTTAATGACTAAGCCCAGAAGGATGCCCTGAACAGTCAAAAGCAATGCCGTGCGTTGATTGGCGGGTGGCGGCTGTGAAAAAGGACGTTATGAACGACCGCTTTCAAGCCCGTGTTTTTTGGGCGTCGTTCGTTTTGGCGCTTTTGGCGCAAACTCACCCGCTGGAACGCCTGGCAAGTTGGCACGTCACGTGCCCTTGGCGTTGGATATCTCAACCTCACCACATCCTCGAGCCAGAGTAATACTTAATTACTACCGCACTTTCTGGACAACGTCAATTGTGATGTTCAACATGTTGGTAGCTTACCTACTAGGAAATCGCTTTATCCCGCTATAGTGTCGGAGTTACTCGGAAGGGAAACTGCTTAGGACTCGTTTGACTTGAATCGCAACCATGTATTTCTGTCAAGCACCCTCCTTTGTTACATATCATACCAAGACGCCGTTTTAAAGGGGAAAGAAAAAAACAAAAAAAGAAAAAAAAAATTCAATACAGGTAAAACAGACATTGTCCGGCCCCGAAGCACTTATCCCAGGGTAGAGAGGAGAAACGACATGGAAAAAGGCTGGAAGAAATGCAGGACCAAACTCCGTACAACGCTCAAGGAGAATAAATAATAAAAAGCGACACAATGGATGCAACAACTTCTTTTAATGACGGCATTCCCGATCAGATGCCCTGTCACAGAAAACGCTCTCAAAGAATGCTGTCAACCGACAAGGACTACTAGAAAAACGTAACTTCATGATCATAAAAAAGATGGGGAAAACAACCAGCAAAGTAAACGGTGGAGGCCCTGACGCCATGTGAGCATGACTTTTATGCCCCTTCAAAGGATGCAAGTAAGCGTAAGAAGTAGAAACACCCGCGGTTTATTACACATCGCAAAGGTATACTTCACGCTTCAAGATCAAGAGAAAGGAACAAGAAAAGGACAGCAAAACGGTATCGCTAAAGCCACAGACAAGTATACCACAGCACGTCTCATACTGCGCAGTGCGTTGTAAAAATAAATAATAGAAGATAAGACGATCATTCAACTTCGTATCTGTTTGACGAAGGCGGCAGTATACTGCATGTTGCTTAATCGTAAATGTCATGTTATATGACGAAGCGTCCAACTCGCGGCATGTGAGACGGGGAGTAAAAACTGATCATTGGAGCGGTCCTAATTCATCCTTGAATGGCTGCTGGCCTTTGCGTTTCTTTAAGGAAGCTATTTTGCATCGGCTCAATATATGGATATCCGAGTGACGTGGGCGAAGAATTTCGAGAGCTACCTCCGGTAGCTGCATCAATCTTGGGTGATAATATCGGTGATGATTGAGAAGATGAGCTCGATGTGCTATGCGGGGAAGACCGATCGAAGCTCGGCATGGGACGATTGTTATTGGAATGGTTTGAGGAACCGAAGAAGCAATATCGGTCAACAAGCTCTTTATACACCGAGGACTCACGATGTGGCTTGCTTGATACCAGAGAGAATGGTTTCGAGTGTTCAGTTTGACTGGTTTGTTGTGGTTGGTTATCGCTGAGAGGCCGATCAACAATCGTTCCCCTTCCCTTGACGGGGCTGTACTTCTCACTCCCTGATGGAGAGACTTCGAACTTCGCCCGGGTCGTCAGTGTCGTCCGATCGTGTGTCGAATTGGTGCGCATCGCAGCATTTAAAGAAGCTTCGAAATCATAGCGACTGCCGAATATCTGAGAAGACTGTTTATCACGGCGAACGGGCGCCACCGCATCGTCATCACGGGATTTAACCCCACGCAAGGACCGATCCTTAGCAACTTGGGGGCTGCGACCAAAGGAAAGGTAGTCAGTCATACTCGAAAAGTCATCGAAAGACGAAGACTTTCCAAGATTGTTCGCGCTAGAACCAGCAAAGGTCTTGCTTCGAGGAAGAATAGCCCGAGACGCTGGAGTCGGCTTGGCAGGTAGACTATGTGATTCCGAACTTGTTTTAGGGACCTTGAGGAAGGTAACTTGATAATTCATCGCCTGATTGTTGTCCCAGAATTCCTGCCCACTCACGTAGTAGCGAATGCAAAGGAACATAGTCTTCTTTTCCAGGTTTGCCTGCTCGTCCAGCTTAATGCTGAAGCAGAACCGGTCGTACCCATCATGAATTTGTTTTCGGCGAACATCGTCACTATACTCTGCAATAACCTCAGAGATCGTCTTCCAATGGTCAAACGTGAAACGAGCAGCAACATGTTTGTGGAAGGCTAGGTTAGCGACCGCCACCACACCAACCAAGGTGTTCTTATCTGGAGACAAAAACAAGCGTTCAAGCCGAACTCGTTGATGGGCTCGAGCCGAGACATCCCTCGGAAAATTCGGAAGTCGAATATCCCATTCAACGGAAGGCGCATCTGACTGATCATTGTTGAACGGAAAACCTCCCTCAGATTCATAGTCATCTACTGGTGACCCACCGGCACTCACGGCCTGTGGCTTATCCAATTGTAAGAAATGGCGTATGTGTTCTAATTGGGAGTCAAAGTGTACAGCCTTGGCATAGGTCGGGGTCCCAGGCATGCTCGATGGGCGACGTCGGGCGGAAGGCGGGCGGAGCGCCGGTCTCACGAGTTCCCCTGACTTTTTACGTACCATCGGTTGTTTCATGCGTGGTTCGTCATCTTGATCGCTCTCATCCTGGGAACTCGTAACTGCCTCCTCTTGATTTAAATTGATCGAGTGTTCCGTAACTGACCGCGAATGGGATATCTTTCGAGCTTCTTTTGAGAGAGGTGGGTGAGGCTGTTTCTGTAGATGATTTGTAACTGATGGTACGCTGGACGATGGCTTCCTTTCTGAAACCTCTCGCTCTGGAGAAGAAACCCGCCGCTGCTCAATAGACCTCACGGCAGCCTCCAGCTCTTTAATATGGAATTCCTCCCTGTGTCGGTATGTGGATTCTTCATCACTAGAGTTTGGGGTAGACTCTGGGGGGGAGACCATTGCCCCAGGGGGGATGGGAGCGTCACTTCGTGGAGGTGGCGATTGCCGGACGGTAGCGTGAGAAGCTACCGCCTGTTTGGGCGTCCACACATTGTCCGAGGTTGGAAAGACAAATGACTTGGTAGTGGAGGGGCTCCTGCGGTGCCTGCGTACATACGCCGTTGAAGAGTAAGATCTGGAAAGGCGCGGACGTCCCGCCTGCCGGTTGACCAAGGTAGGCGAGGTGGGGCAGGACTGAGACTCAGGTTCAATATTTTCGATATGCTGCGCAAAAGGCGACGACTTCAGCGGCGCAGTGTATGGCATCCGGCCGAATTTGTGCTATCAGAACACAAGAGGCGATCTAATTAAGCAACAGGGAAAGTTGATCTTTTGGATTGAGAGGTGATAGATATGCAGAGACGAGAGTCTTGTACAAGCTGTCCCCGTCAATTTTATCTACTCCTTGCGTTAGCAAATTGGTTTGATGAACGACGATGCTGAACCATGAGGTTGAGTGTAAGGGTGGCGGCAGGGAAACAGTGAATTGACATTCAAGGGAGGGTGGCAGAAGATGTTGTCTTCTATGCAGATCGGCACACGACCGACTTGGAGGGGAAACATGAAAGGAATGGTGAATAAGAAAGAATCTTGCAAGAAGGAGCGTTGGACATCAGTCCCCGTACTCGGAAAACGGAGGCAAAGACGGACGTATCACAGCACCCCTTGTCGTCATACAAAGGGACTGGCCAAGGACTGGAGTCGAGAAAATCACCGGCGTAACAATCGCTGTGGCATGACAAGGGAAATATGGGGCCATGGAAAGAGATTGGATCACAATCGGAAGAACAGCTATACGTACCTTGAAAGCTCGACATCTAGTGAGATGAAACAAAGAAAAGACAGACGTAAGAGAATCCTAACGAAGCAATCACGTTTCAAGTTCCATGCAAAGGAAACAGCCAGAATGAGATGGAATAAATTAGTCAGACTTAATCAACCCGGAATGTTGAAAGAGAGAGGAACGATAGTCAATTATGGAGGAAGTAAAGGAATATATGAGAGGTGTGAAGATGATGATATGATGAAATGGTGGAGGAGACTTTCAAGTTGGAGAAGATGGAGCCGCAGTACGTAGTACTAGTACTCCGTACGGAGTACACAATATATCAAAGCGATGATGGGACGATCATTGATAAGAAATCTAGTTGGACGGAGAATTTTTGAATAAATTTATGAAGAGGGGGGGCCGAAAGGAAATTAAGTTGAGACAAGT
>ML739334.1:0-23331 GCA_009193565.1 Aspergillus coremiiformis
AAAAAAAAAAAAAAAAAAAAAAAAAGAGAGAAAAGAAAAGAAAAGAAAGAAAAAGTAAAAAGAAAAAGGAGAAAATATGAGGCACCAGATATTTACCAACCCTCAGAGTTTAAAAATGCACAGCCGTGTCGTGACGCGCATTCAATCGTGCGACCAGCTGAGATCCTTCTCTTCGTCTCTTTTTTGGTCCTTCGTTTTTATTTGCAGTTTTTCCGTTTTGGCTGATGATCGACCGGCCCAACGCAAGGGAGCAGCAGACACGCGGGCGGTACGGGCAAAAAAAAAATAATAATAATAATAATAATAAAGAAAAGATAAATATGCGGAGGAGCGAAAAGTGGTGAGAATTGTTGGAGAATGTACGGAGTACGGAGTACTCTGTCCCAAGTAAGAGGTCGTGTACTATCGTTGATAAGAATAATAAATTGACAATTGAAAGACGGAGACTAAAGTGACAGACAGGGTCAAGCTCGCAGTAAATGATTCAACTCAAGGCAAGTCCAGAAGGGCCGATGAACTGCGGGGAGAATAAGACAGCGTCGGCTTAATCACTTCAACGGCGATACGATGGCCATAGAGGACACCCGATGGCGAGTAGACCGACTTGATGACGGTCGGTTGAAGGACAAGAATGAGGCGGTGCGTGTTGGTTCCTTGGGCACAGGACAACTGTTGAGCAGTAAGAAAGTCAAACCGGTGAAGGGAAATAAAAAGCAAAATGCAAAATGCAAAATGCAAATGCAAAAAGAGGAAGAAACGGTGCAGGGAACGAATGATTTGAATAGGATTTCAGACGATGACGCGGAGTGGTTCGTTCTATCCGGCGATCCGTGGATTTGGAATGATTTCTTCCTATTTACCTAAACTGTTTGCTAGATCATCATATTATTACCTGAAGCTCGTCTCACTTGACTTCGAGTACTTTTGTCCTGGTAACGCTAAATGGGAATCCTACCGGTAGACTCGGCCGTTGATAATAATATCCCTCATAAAACTCTTCTTCTATACCTCGATCAATCTTAATTCCTTTGCTTTATAGATCCCATGATGCGATCTGTCACTTATCAACACATGTGACAGCGATCGATACCTCATATACGGAGTATATGATCTTAATAACTTACAAAGTCCCTTGAATCCTTCAACAACAGTGAGATTTTGTCTTTTTTTACTTTGATGAACCCATCTTGCCAAAGGGTTTAAAGCCAAAAGAGTACCATTTGGGAAGGAATGACGTCGTAGCCGTGGATTTCTCGGTGCCGAGAAAACGAAGGCCTCGATTCATCCAATGCGGATATTCCGGCACGACGGATTCCATAGCCTAATGTGAGACTGAAATTTTCCTACGGACACAAGAATAGCGAGAAGGGATTCGAGAGAAGGTCTGAGAGACCTGTCCAGCTCTTTTCGGTACTTTGACGCTGGAGTCTTTGTCCTGTCGCGTGTGTGCGGGGATGCAGTGGGCGTGTGATCCTTGAGGATGGAAGACGTGATATCATCGGAAACTTCTTTTTTTTTATTTTTCCCCTTGACTCTTATCAATTTTGGGCTGGTTTTCTTACTAATCGCTTATTTGATAGAGTGATCCTGACCAGTTCTTGATAATTATCTTACCTATCTTTTGACAAGAAGATTGTTTTCTTGTTATTTTTTTTAGGGGAAAAAGAAAAGAAAAGAAAAGAAAAGTGAAAAAAAGTGAAAAAAGCAAAAAATAAGAATTTGAAGTAATATACGGAGTACTCCGTACGGATACTAATGATGGTCGAAGTTAGTGGACAGTATCAAGTGGATTAGTTAATCGCTTAATAAAGGTCCTCGTTCTACGGAGTACGGCCGCCTAGATGATGGGATGGAAAATGACTAGTATCGATTTCAAAAAATCTACACCAGAGGATCGAGTCAAGAAATACGGAACCTAATATTGAAGATCGCATAATTCCACCAGAATAGGAATACGGAGTAAGGGACGGGAGTTGAGTCGCTGTCCGAGTCCATTCTAGTACATATGTTCCGATAAAGAGTTAATCGGTTTCTAGAAGCCGACACCGATTACGGAGTTCACACGATTCACCAACAGACAATATAAAATCTCCTCAGGCCGATCAAACGGCAGTGGATACCGTAATAATTCCACAATTGGGTAATGGCCTATGATGCCAGGTGAATACTGGAAGGGATTTCATTTCCATTTCTAATAATATGTAATTTTTTATTTCGACCAAAGCTCATAATCCAATTGTGACACTACCCTACCAAGTACTGTACTACGTACCAACAATGTTAAGCGACTTGTCGACCTACACTAACAATCTCCCTATTCTATTCAGCCCTGTGGCTCCGGTAGAGTTTATCTCGATTAGAGTTGAAAGCCTGGCATTCCATACTAATCTACGACGTAGATCCCCCCAAAGTGACGAACTGCCATGCATCATTACGTACGGTCAGGTACCGTCGTTGTCCCTTGCATGAGCCTTACCATGCGTCTCTGCGAGCGAAAAGGGGTTGGTACTAAGTAGTAGTAGTACTCAAGGAGTTCTGGTCCCTCAGAATCTACCCTGATGAACGAGAAGAACCATCCACGCCACGAGTAGTAACAGTCTAAACCCCTTGCGGTTATGTACAGGATAAGAAGGACAATGGCAAACCCTAAGTAAACCAGCTATCATCAAGCTCATTCATGTTCATCAAGCTATCGCCTTCGAGCATGCCGGGGTCACCAACTTCTCCACCGCCAAAGTTCTCATTGTCCATGAACAAGTCATCAAAACTAGATTCCCCAGGGGCCATGATATCTTCGGCGATGTTGCCTTGTTGCCCTTCTTGGGTCCCATTCTGAGCGGAAAATGTCTCGGTCTTTTGTAATTCGAGATCGAACATATCCCCGCCGGTCGGGATGCTGGCCGCACTGTTCGCTAGACCAGGCACTTGGGCTGCTGTATTACCACTTTGGCCAATGCCCTTCTCCTGATCGGCGGCACCAGTGGTATTTGTAGCAGCCAGGTTAGATCCTGACAGGAAATTCTCGTTTCCAAGGTCGTCATCTCCAAAATCAAGATTCAGGTCGAAGTCATTGGCTCCGCCACTATCGTTGAGAACCGAATCAAAATTGATCTCTGTGGGCCCAGACTGAGACTGACTGGGACCAAACGCACCAGGCTCAGCTGACTTCTCTTCTTTCACAGAGTTCTCAGTGGTATTCTGTTGGTCGGTATTGACACTTGTATGTGATTGCACAGTGTCAGCCTCGCGCTGTTTTGATTGGACTTGATTCGCGTCAACTGTTTTTGCTTCCGTTTGTGGCGCAGTTTCCGGGTCTTGTATGGTCTCTGATTGACTCATGACAACATCTTCGGCAGGTTGCAGTGCTGCCTTTTGGACTGCAATCGCCTCGTAGTCCCTCTCGAGAAATGCCTTGGCGATAAACTAGTGTGGGTTAGTTGAAATCATCGAACGATGACTCCCTCGTTGGTTTACGAAACTGTGAAACACATACGATCTGCTCCGACAGGTTGTCCAGCGCACTTTGAAATTGCTCATGGGCAACTGGGATTGAGCGTCTAAGTTGGGCTCTGGATTGCGTAGAGCCCCCTGATCCAAAAAATCGGCCGGTTTCGATAAGCTGCGACGAGTTAGAGCTGTGGTGCCGCAACAGACCCTTTATATATATATTAAAAAAAAAAGGTATTACCGTCTGATTCACCATTGCCGTTAAGACGGCCAGTGAATCTGGATTTGAAAAATCCGCCGAAGCCATGGCCACTGGGACAGTGTTCGGGTGGTATTAAATATGATCTGCTGGGAAATGACTGGACGAAAGTGTAAGATACAGACTACTACCTATGAGGCTATGGGGCGCGTCCTAAGGGGTTCTGTTAGTAGTTGACTAACTTGAAGTCAGGTCCGCAGCTGACGCAAGTTCAAACAGGGGTCCCTGAACACCTGAAGTGAGACGATCAAACGCAGCAACATCAATGGTACTCCCGCATTCGCCGGAGTACTACCAGGTACCTAGTAGTGCTAAGGTAGTTGTAAGGGTCCAAGGCCACACATACAACCAATTGGAGGAGAATGAAAGAAATAGTAGTTCATGATGATGCAAGACAGTAAACAGTTGACGCACTGAACAAAGGAGAAAAAGAATCCAATCACTTACTACTAGTAGTCCCTAGTCCCTAGTCCCTAGTAGGTACTCCGTACTTAGTAACTGACAGCAAATGGGTAAGTAAATATTTTCGAACGATAGGTCGATTGCCCCGTGATGAGCAGTGGAGGAATTAAGCGCCTTACCTGAAGTGAAAGCACCCGTCAAGGGAGGCCTAACGCAAAGAGGTCTAGCGCGCCCCTCACTGAAGCGGCTCTTGACCATCCAAACTCCTCGTTCTTTTCTCCATTCAGACTTCCGTCAGGTCAGATCATCGCAGCTTTTCTTTTCCCCTGTTTCCATTTTATTTCATTTCCATCTCTCTCGCGCTGTTCATCGCACTTTTCGCTGGCGTCGAGACCTGAGTGATTGGGGTTTTCTTCCCTTTGTTTTCTTTTACTTTCCTATCTCTTTTCTTTCCTCATTTCTTTTGCATTTCCTCCTCTCTCCTGTGTTTCGTCAACCCGAATTCTAAGCTTTTTCCACCTGGTTAACTTGTTGGGGAGAAAGCCGTGTTTTGAGTCGCCTGGATTCTAGCGCTTCTTGATCCGTCACGAAGCTATTTCTTCACCGTTTCTCTAATTTCGTTTCTTTTTCCTGTCGTTATTTTTGACGACTGCGCTTCCTTGTATGGTTCGCTCGTTTTCATTTTCTTTTTTTTTCTCTCCCTCATCCCTCTTTTTTTCTTTTTGTTCTCTGGGCATTAGATCCCCGCGTCGCTTTCCGCCTTGCGACCTCTAAACCAATTCGGTGACTGCGTAACGCTTTGCATCGCCCTGTCCTAAAAAGATTCTCATCACCCACCCTCACCCATTAAGCGCTATCAACATTCATTGACTTGTGCATTATTTTACTTCAGGGATCAGTTTCCTTGTATATCGCGGCTTGTGATCTTTCAACAATGGCTGATAACGTACCCGCCCAAACTTCGACTCTCCCTCCGCCTCCGCAAACCTCGACTGCTCCAGGCCAGCAGTACGATGGGACTCAGGGTAATGGCCAGGCCAATCCTTCCCATATGCCACCGCCTCCTCGCCCTCCCGTTGTGATCCCTCAGAATACCAACCCTATTCCCACCGCGATCACCTCTCCAATGTCTGGAAACATGATGTCCCCAACTAGCGCCGGTGGGTACGTGCGCCGGGCTGCCCCAGAGCCGAACAAGAGAGCCCTTTATGTTGGTGGTCTTGATCCCCGGGTGACCGAGGATATTTTGAAACAAATTTTCGAGACCACCGGACATGTTGTCAGCGTGAAGGTCATCCCTGATAAGAACGTGAGTTTTGTCTGACATCGCCCTCGGCATACCTGTCAATAGCTGAGGGTGTACGATCTTACGTACTAACTCCCGCAGAAGTTTAACAGTAAAGGGTACAACTACGGCTTCGTTGAATTCGACGATCCTGGTGCTGCCGAACGAGCCATGCAGACTCTCAACGGACGCCGCATTCACCAGTCGGTATGATCATTCGAATCACCCATACGTTCTAGAGCCATGTCTGACGGGTTTTGTAGGAAATCCGTGTCAACTGGGCTTATCAGTCCAACAACATGAACAAGGAAGATACCTCGAACCACTTCCACATCTTCGTTGGAGATTTGAGTAACGAAGTGAACGACGAAATCCTGCAGCAGGCTTTCTCAGCTTTCGGTTCGGTTTCCGAGGCGCGTGTCATGTGGGATATGAAAACTGGTCGGTCCCGTGGCTACGGTTTTGTTGCCTTCCGCGACCGTACCGATGCAGACAAAGCATTGCAATCGATGGATGGCGAGTGGCTCGGATCTCGTGCTATTCGTTGTAACTGGGCGAATCAGAAAGGACAACCTTCCATTTCTCAACAACAGGCAATGGCGGCTATGGGAATGACTCCTACTACGGCTTTCGGTCATCATCATTTCCCTACTCATGGCATCCAGAGCTACGATATGGTCGTCCAGCAAACCCCACAGTGGCAGACCACGTGTTATGTGGGTAACCTTACCCCTTACACCACGCAGAATGACCTTGTCCCACTGTTCCAGAACTTCGGTTATGTTCTGGAAACTCGTCTTCAAGCGGATCGCGGGTTTGCGTTCATTAAGATGGATACTCACGAAAACGCCGCCATGGCTATCTGCCAGCTCAACGGGTACAATGTTAACGGGCGTCCCCTGAAGTGCAGTGTATGAGCCTTCCCTACTTCTTTTAATTTGGCGTCTTTGGCTAACTGTCGTAGTGGGGTAAGGATCGCCCTCCTACAGGCCAGTTTGACAACTTCTCCGGTCAACAGGGCAATTCGCCCTTTAATAACAGCCCAGCCCCGTATTTCCCTCAATACGGTGGACCCGGTGGACCTATGACTCCTCAAGGTAAATATCTCTCTCTCGTAACTAAATTTGAATTCATAGCTAACATACTGAACTAGGTCCCAACCCAGCTGGAAGAGGCTGGGATCAGTCCGGAATGGCGGGTCAGAACTATGCCCAGGTTCCAGGAAATGCAAATTACGGCCGCGGACAAGCTGCTCCTGCGTCTGGCTGGAACCAGGCAAACAACGCCAATTTTGGGAATGGCTTTGGAGGCTACCAAGCGTAGCCTATCGTCCATATAATCCACTGCTACCGATCATATCGAACGTTCCTCTGTTGGGCAATCGAGTTTAAGCACGGCTGCCTGTGTCAACAAATGTGTTAAGAAGAGGCTCTTTCTTTCTTTTTTTCTCTAACCATTTTTTTCTTTCCCATTTTCTTCTCGTTTAATTTTTCCGTTCAACCATATTGCCTTCGTCTTTTATCTTTGACGGTGCTCCCTTTTTCATGATTGTCCCTTACTAAGTGGATTTCTAAGCGCATCTCCCATTCTCAAATGCTTTCTTTGAAATGAAATTTGTGTGTTATCGTACACCCAATACCCCCAGTCCACTTTGTTGAGTCAACTTCCTCATGCTCTTTGCTTTCCATGGATGTGCGCTACTTTTATCAAGAGCTTCTTGGACTTTCGATTCAAGCGTTCTGCGGAATAAACTAAAAGTACCTCTTCTTGTTTTCCCATGTCTCTGACCCCTATTTTGGATTATTATCTTTTTTTTGATAAGTTGCCTTCTATGAGTTTGTATCGTATTCGGTTAGTATGTATGTTGGTCTATGAATGGGCCCTCTGTGTCTTTACGTTCGCATACCAAGTTCCTCTTCTGCTTGCTAGCGGTCTTGCTTTCTCATCTATTCAGTGACCTTTTTCACTTCCAGTTCATCAATATCTTGACTAACAGACTTTTAACGATTTTCCCGGATAACGACGCCTCTCTATGCTTTGCATCACGTCGGTATTTCTTTCTTTCTTTCTCTTTTTCGTTTTTCTATTTTCTCTCCATGCTTACTCTATGATACCATCCTTCGTGACCGTTGTCTTGCTCCGTACAGATTACGACTTGATGCCCTGGAGTTTCGGATACTTTTTCTGTTTTGCTGCCTTGGATCAATTAGTTAGCAGACATATGACGGCTATCGGTAACCAGTACAATTTGAAAAAGGCTGTTGTATGAAGAATGGTTTGATCTTTTGCTCTGTCAGTATTTACCTTCTATGTACGGAGTACCCTAGTTAGTACCTAGTCGCGGAGCGCGAGGTTAGCGCAAAGCAATCCATACTACTCCGTATATGGCGAAAATTCCACCTGCTCCGGACGCTCATTGGTTGGACTTCTTGAATACCTGGTGCGTGACTTTGATTTTCAATTGGATTGGAAGCCGCTTTGCTCCTACGAATCTGGTCAAGGCAGACTAGATGGAACGGAATGTCAGCTGGCATTTTCTTACCTTAGGTAGCCTTTACTCCGTAGTAATAGCTTCAATAGTAAACTTAATAGTATCATTGATTAGATTCATCCTATTTGATTTTACAGTAGGTCTTCGTTCATACTAAACACACAAACTTCTATGCAAAACCCATTTTTGAAATCACGCCGCCTGGTATAGTATGTCGATGATTCGGATGGTATTACCGAAAACCATGATGATCAGTAGTTAAGCCTTAAAAACGTACCGCCTCGGAGGCTCAGTTGGCTTGGCTTCCTTCCACCCCCCTTTGTATTCTCACCCACAACCATCTGGCCTGATGGAACCTGTCAACTCTAGCTACTGAAAAGTACAATTCTGGAAAGATAAGCTAGATGTTGGTGGCTAATGGACAGCTGAGCTAATAACGCCCAGCTTGCGCCAATGGAGGATGCAAGCGACAGCAGCAGGGTGGCACTCTCGTTGGATAACCATGATCAACTCTCTGGACGGACGCGCTCCGGGAGCGCAAGCAGCGGACACAAGCGCAGTGCGTCCGGGTCACTATTGTCAAAACTCTCGTTCCTCCGCGTGATACAAGCGACCCAGAATGCCCCCGAGCGACCTGATCCCAGTATTGACAGAGACGATGGCGACGGTTTCGGGTCCAGTGTACGGGGAAGCAGGGCAATGGTTAGTGCGCTACAACACCGAAGGACACGAAGGAGGAGGGGCTCCTTACGAAAAACCGCCCTACTAGGCACGCGATTCGAATACCGTGATAAGAAAACGACCCGAGCACCGATTGACCTGCCCCGCACAGATGTCATTGGAAAACAGCAGCAAATAGACCAGCAGCAACAACTTCCCTCGGGCTCACAAATACAACAACCGTTACCTGAGCCTGTTTCTCTGGACAATAATGTCGCGCTTCATGGAAATACAGAACAAGGTGGCCGTGAGAACAATGCGGTATGGGAAGGTTTCTTGAACGTGCCGCCGAAATTGCTGGATCAGTCCACTCAGCATCACCGGCAGAACCGCTCCAAAAATAGCCTCTTGAGCGAAGAAATGACCACCGATGATGAGGATGTTGTGTCCTTCCCTCGTGTGAAAAAACCAAATACCGTTGTTGTTGCTGCCGCCGCGGGTTTACATCTGCAGTCTGGTTCTTCGGGCTCGGACTCCTATTACGCGCTTTCGGCAGACTCGACGTACCGAGCCCTGCATCGCAACAAATCTCCTCTTGCGACACATGCGGCCGATATTGCTAGTAGTCAGGATATAAACTGGGACTATTCGGAGACGGAGTGGTGGGGCTGGATTATCCTGATCGTGACCTGGCTTGTTTTCGTTGTGGGAATGGGCAGTTGCTTTGGTGTCTGGAGCTGGGCTTGGGATGTGGGAGAAACCCCTTACGCGCCTCCGGAACTGGAGGATGATCCCACTCTTCCAATTGTTGGGTATTATCCTGCGTTGATCATCTTGACGGCCGTCATGTCGTGGGTGTGGGTTGTGGTGGCTTGGGTTGGCATGAAATATTTCAAGCATGCGAATATATCGGGCGACGATACATAATGCCTTACCGCTTTTTTGTATAAGATGATTCTTTGATTTATTCTGCCGTGTATCCTGGGTTCTTGGGTGCCACGGTGACAGTGATCTGGCACTCAGAAAACCCTATGTAATAAGCTAATATCTAATTATAAACCCGAAAATACCCCCTGAGTGGGTGTATGTGCCAACGTGAAACGATGTACCCCCGTATCAAAAGACAAAAATGAAAGAAGAGTAACCCCAAACCCGGTACCAACGCCAGGAAGCTCAATTGTTGGGTAATATTAAGTCCAGCTTAATATCTCAAAAGCATGCGAAGGCCCTCAGTGTGACACTGCACACTTGTTGGCATATTCCAATTGATGTTTGGCCAGTCCTCCGGCATAATCATCCAGTCTAGTGCCACTGGCGCTGGTTGCAGGGCTCTTCAGCTCGGCATTTACCGCCCGATTGCAATCTTCAGCATTTTGAGGTTGGACCGTTGTTCCAGGCGCTGTGCTGACGAGGCCCTTCGATACGGCATAGCAGGATGAGCGGTCCTGGTTCAAGTCCTCACTATAGAACTCATCCATGATGGGATGCAGAAGGACCGTTTGTTTGTGGATTGTAACAATTGAGTTTGCAGGAACAGAAACCCAATTATCTATAGAAATTAGCGTTTGACGAGATCGAGTGCGAAGGCTGTTACTCACGTCTCTCAAACGTAATCGGCTCACTTGCCACCAGGACAATGTCCGCCCCCTTGTCGTGACGTTCCATTTTGAAATGGCCTTTAACTTTTCCCTCCTTCCATTTGGTACCCGAAGAGAAGTATAAACTAGCAGGTTCATCTGTCTTGCTGCTGATATACCGTGTACAAACCACAGTATGCCCATCCGTCACAGCAAAATTGAGCAAACTACGGGTCTCAACTCCAGAAACATTATGTCTCTTGGGGATATCCCGGATGAACTCGTTGATCTTTGCAATAGTCTTAACCATCACACGACGCAAGAGGGCCTGCCCAAAGCCCTCTGGTCCCGGATCCGAGCTAGGGTCTACACCCTCCTTCTCCAAGAGGTCAAGAAACAATGCAAAGGCCCATTCGCTATCTGTTCCGCCTTTCACACCTAGATACCAGCGGTCTGCAAGGGAATCACCCAGTGGCCGCTTAACATACTGCCAGCCACCAACATTACCGTTGTGCATCCACATCAGTGTGTTGTGCTGGAACGGGTGGCAGTTGTTATCTGATAGAGCCCCTTCCGTAGTTGCGCGGACATGTGCGAAGATCAAATTCGAGCAGGTTTTCGATGCTAACCGCTCAAGATTCTCACAGTTCCAAGCTGGAAGCGTGGATGTGAAAATGCACGGTTCTGGGCCTAGCTTAGGGTCCGTGTAGAACCCTACTCCGAAGCCATCGCCGTTTACTGGGCGGCGATTATCCTGTGACCGATAAGTTAAATTATGCTTTCGCTATACAAGAAAGGGCTGTAAAGAGCTTCTAGGTTATAGTGAGCGTTCTTACTTACCAGCCTAAGACGGGAATCATACGACTGTGTCAGGATTGAATGACTTGGCTCCGTTACCAGTTTGCTGAGACGTATCTCATGTCTGCCCTTGTATACCTGATGGGAAGTTGCGGTCAGTTTTTATGACGGGATAGAAATGATAGTAGTCCAGAATGATTTACCAGAAAACGGCACATGATGACTCTGTGTCTGTGGTATGGCAGATCTTTCTATTGCAGACGTTCAAAGATGCGTTTTGTCCCACAATTGACATCTGCGAAGCTCCAATAACTACGAAATAAATAGAAAACAAACTTATCAATTCAATCAATGAAGAAGATCTTCAGGAGTAGGAAATATATAGTAACACGTCTGTGCTTCCGTACCTAAGGCATCCAAACAATGTCGCCATTTCCCCGACACGTGACTCACCCCCAAATGATACGGACGGCGAAGCGGCCATTAGCGCAGGTCACGAGGCTCTCCGTGCCGTGGGTTTCGCCATTCGTGTGGGCCCGCCATTTGATGACCTTTGATTAGTATTCTCGTCTTGCCAGCAACCTGAAGTCTACCACCGTGGCGTCCAAGCCCGGAGATGACTGATTCTATCCCTTCAATCCGCTTGATGTGTGTGCGATTTCATGAACCATGAGCGGGAGAATCCTCTCCCATCGTCTTGCTCCGCTATTGCGGACGGGTCTTTTGGCCCGCCATCTCCATAACGCTGGTGCAAGGACCGGAGGTCTTCTACGTTCAAATGGCAGTGCTGCGCTTCGAGGACGCGCTTGGCCTGTCGGTACGAACTCGATTCATAATGTTCCCGCTGTGCGGGGGATATCTTTTGCGAGGATCCTCCCTAAACTGGCACTGAAATTAGTCAAGGTGCCCGCTATGTTTGGAGGGGCTATGGTAGCTGGGTTAGCCTATTTTCAATATCAAGCTACACGTGCGTTTCTCATGTTCCAGCCTCCTCGAGACTTATTTATCTAATATTTGTAATCCCTACAGAGGCAGGAAACTATGCTATTGACGTGCTGAAACGCGCTGGGGAAACGGCCAGTAATACGGCTTCATCCATCTTCTCCGAAATCCAAAATGTGGCCGAACAGACACAGCGTGGCTGGCAACGGACTACGGATAGGGTGGAAGTTCCTGAGTGGTTACAGAACATTCTGAGTTTCAATGAGGGCTCTCAATCAGGGAACGACGGTTCAGGAGGAGGGCAGCCCCCAAGAGAAAGCCGGCTTGGTGCCGGTGCAGCCGCTGGAGCGGCCGCTCTCGGATACGATCAAGATGAGGAAGATGCCCGACTTAGCAGAAATGCGGAGGATGACCAAATGATGCTCCTTACTCGTAAAATGATTGAGATTAGGAACATACTCCAGGCCGTTGGACAGTCCAATACACTCACATTGCCATCGATTGTGGTCATTGGTTCACAGTCATCTGGTAAAAGTTCGGTTCTGGAAGCCATCGTTGGACACGAGTTTCTCCCGAAAGGCTCGAATATGGTCACCCGCAGGCCGATCGAACTCACTCTGGTCAATACTCCACACGCTCACGCAGAATACGGAGAATTCCCAGCCCTCGGGCTAGGAAAGATAACCGACTTCTCCCAGGTCCAACGCACCTTGACCGATCTTAACTTAGCAGTCCCTGAAAGGGATTGTGTCAGCGACGATCCAATTCAGCTTACCATCTATTCTCCTAATGTTCCGGATCTTTCTCTCATCGATCTCCCAGGCTATATTCAGGTTTCCGGTCAAGGTCAACCTCCAGAACTGAAACAGAAGATTTCTGATCTCTGTGACAAGTATATTCAACCGCCAAATGTCATCTTGGCTATCTCTGCGGCAGATGTTGACCTTGCCAATTCGACAGCTTTAAGGGCAAGTCGCAGAGTAGACCCTAGGGGCGAAAGGACAATCGGTGTCATCACGAAGATGGATCTTGTTGACCCGGACCGTGGCTATAGCATCCTGACAGATAAGAAATACCCTCTTCGCCTGGGCTACGTGGGTGTGGTCTCGCGAATCCCCCAGACGACCGCTCTGTTCTCCTCCCGGGGAAGTGGCAATATCACGAGCGCAATCTTGAAGAATGAGAACGCCTACTTTTCTTCCTACCCCTCCAAGTTCGGGCCTCAGTCAGATGTATCGGTTGGTGTTGGGACTCTGCGAACCAAGCTCATGCATGTTCTTGAACAGACGATGGCATCTAGCCTAGCGGGTACTAGGGACTCCATCAGTCAGGAACTGGAAGAAGCGACATACGAATTCAAGGTTCAATATAATGATCGGCCATTGAGCGCGGAGTCGTATCTCGCCGAGAGCCTGGATAGCTTCAAGCACTCTTTCAAGGCATTTGCCGAGAACTTTGGCCGCCCCCAAGTGCGTGAGATGCTGAAAAATGAGCTCGATCAGCGCGTCCTGGATATCCTAGCTCAGAGGTATTGGAACAAACCAATCGATGATTTGAATCCTCCGATGCCCGAGTTGGATCCCCTCGTTGACCTGCCCAAAGCCGATCCAGAGTCACTGTACTGGCACCGTAAGCTCGACGCGTCAACATCCTCCTTGACTAAATTAGGAATCGGTAGGCTTGCTACGACAGTCGTTGCGAACGCAATTCAGAACCATGTTGAGCAATTGTTGGCCAACTCCACCTTTACCTCCCATCCGTACGCTCAGAAGCAGATTGTGGATGCTTGCAGTAGCATCCTAAACGATCGATTCTTCAGCACCAGCGATCAAGTCGAGAACTGTATCAAGCCTTACAAGTACGAAATCGAAGTTGAAGACCCTGAATGGGCAAAGGGGAGGGAGAATGTGACCAGAGTGCTCAAAGAGGAGCTTAAGTCGTGCGAGGCTGCTTTGAAAAAGGTCGAAGACTCTGTTGGACGGAGAAAGATCAAAGATGTGATGTCATTTGTGGACAAGGTCAGGAAAGGCGAGGTAGTCTTAGAAGGCGATGGCGCTGGTGGAGCCGGTGGATTCAGTTCTGCCCTACTAGCTACTGGTATGTCTACATCCCTTATATCTCCGACATTGTACTCAACCTAATTTCAACAGGCCGGGAAAGCGCTTTCCTACGCGATCGAGCTGATCTCCTTAAGATGAGGCTCCTGGCCGTTCGCTCGAAGCAATGTTCCAGCAAAAAGAACAAATACTACTGCCCTGAAGTGTTCCTCGACGTAGTAGCAGACAAGCTCACATCAACGGCCGTGCTATTCCTCAACGTCGAGCTCCTTTCGGAATTCTACTACAACTTCCCTCGAGAACTGGACATGAGACTGGGTCGTCACCTCTCCGACGCAGAAGTAGAACGCTTCGCCCGAGAGGACCCTCGCATCCGGAGACATCTCGACGTCATCAAGAAAAAGGAACTGCTCGAGCTAGCCCTGCAGAAAATCGAAAGCATCCGGCAGTTGGATGGTCGCAGCAAGCACAAAAACCCCGACCGACCTCTGTCCAAAGAACAGAGGAATCGTGGCTGGAACCTGTTTTGAATGATTCCTTTCTCCCCCCCCCCCCCCCCATACTCTACTAGTTGCACCACACCCTGTTTCCTTTCTTTCATAGCTCCCGCCACACTGCCATTCTCTTTGCCTTCTTTCCTTGTCACCTAGCTTCCTGTATACCACCAGTAGGGTCTGTTTATAGTTCAAGAATCACTTCAGGATAGGCGTTAGCACAGCGAGTACTCGGTTTATACATTCATTCACTGTATCGTCTCAGATTATCAGTTGAAGTCCATGTGAGACCATCTGGCAACGATAGATATAATCTACATTCTACATAATACCAATCAATCTCCGATATGGAACAAGGTAACAAAAGATTAACGGTATATAATGTAAACCCGTAGACAGCAAACGATGCCTGACCAAAATCCAAGACAAAAACGCACGTATAAAATACAAAACACTAGAATTTAAAACAGGGAAACTGAAGGTGTAAAGTAAAGGTAAACAAGAGAAAGATAGAATGATTATGGCCACATATCTAACAAGTCTAAATGAAACAGGAACCCCACAACCGGTCTATCTTACTTCGTACAGAGGAGATGATGAGTAATGGTTTTTTTTTTTTTTTTTCGTCTTCTCTTCTTCCCATTTCGGGCGGGCCTTGGGATTTATCCTTCAAGACGGACGAGTGAATGTCAAATCGACGTTCTAGATAGAATGTGGAAAGGGGAGGTGTGACATTGACGGAATGGGTGAGGAGCGTTCCATTCACTTTGATGGGGGGAATAAAAGAAACAAGATAATAAAAAGGTCATTGGAACGGGCGTCAAGGGTAGAATAGTAGAGGAAAAACATGGGCGGGGAGAAAGGATTGTTCGGTCCGATATTCGTAGACGTAGCATAGCTGCTGTTGTTGGTGGTACAGTTGGTTTTCCAAATCTATTTGAGAGAGATTGATTTACTCTCGAGAGACGTCACGGCCGAACATCTTGGCCTTGATCCAGTCGACGGCAACCAGGAGACGGTTACGAGCTGGAATCATATGTTAGAACTGGCACGTTATTGTATAGTCGGTTTCACGGGTTCACTTACTGCTGAAGCACATGCTCAGGTAAGCACTGCGCCAGAAAAGATAGGTCATGGTACCACCGCTTGCGATGTTGCCGCTCAGCCAGCTGATGTCTGCAACCGCACGCTCCTTTCCAATGTAGGCCAGACTTCCCTGGTGGGAGTACTGGAAGGGGCCGATCTGCTTGATTCTGCGCAATTGCTTCTGGCGTTCGCGAATCTCATCGAAGATCTGGTTGCGTTCGTCGCCGCTCTTCTGCGCTTGAGCATCCGACAGCAGCTTCAGTTCAGTCTCGACCGCCTCGGTCTTGGCCATGGTGTTGAAGAGACGAGCAAGGAAAGCACCCTCCTGGCTCGCAACCTGGGCAGTAGGGGCATAGTTGGTAATGGCGCAGTCGCCGACGGCCCAAACGTTCTCGGTACCGTTGACGACAAGGTATTCGTTCACAGCAAGACCCCGGCGCGAGTTCTGCTGAGCGGGAAGCTGGCTCATGAGATCCCGGACAACAGGGCGGATGGCGTTACCGGTAGCCCAGACCAGGAGACCGTAGGGGATCTTTTCCAACATCTTCGTTCCGTCGGGCTGAGTGACCTCGGCCTCGATGTACTTATCAGTCACGTTCTTGACCATGGTCTTGGTGCGGATAGTAATGGCCTCCTCCTTGAAAGTCGACTCGGTGTAGTCAATCAGCTGCTTGGAGAACATGGGGAGAACGTTCGGAAGAGCCTCAACCAGAGTCACCTTGAAGTTCTCCTTGATCTCAGGGACCCACTTCTTGAGATCTTCCTCGAAGAAGTCCTGGATTTCACCGGCGAATTCAACGCCAGTGGGGCCACCACCGACGACAACCATGTGCAAAAGACGCTTGATCTCGTCCTCAGTCTGGTCCTTGAAGATGGCGGTCTCGACGCAGTCCATCAGACGCTTACGGATCTTCTGAGCATCCCCAACTTCCTTCAGGAAACACGAGTGTTCCTTGACACCCTTGATGCCTGTAATGGCGGGGTCAGTTCTGGTTCTGTCAGCGGGGGTAGTGTAGGCTCCATACCAAAGGTTGCATTCTCAGCACCAACACCAACAACAAGCATGTCGAAAGGCACCTCAGTCTTGGAGATGTCACCCTTGATCTCGGAGTCATCGCTAATGTACACGACGCGCTTCTCATAGTCGATCTTGGTCGCCTCGGCTTCGTAGAACTTGACGTAGGCATTCTTCTGGCGAGTGATGTTACGGATCGGCTCCATGATCGAGCGGTGTTCAACCAAACCCGTGGTGCAAGACGGCAACAGAGGAGTGAAGAGGAAGTAATTTCGAGGGGAAATAACGACGACATTGTAGTTTTCGGTATCGAGTTTCTTCAGAAGAGAAACAGAGCCCCACCCGGTACCTGCGACACAGCGCGGGGATTAATCACATGTCTTTATCAACGGAGCGGCATTGAGGATTGAGGGGTGATGTGGCCTACCTAAGATTACGAGGGTCTTCTTGGCCGGATCGGGTCCAACTTGTTCAATTGGATGGCGAAGTTCATAGATGCTATATGCCACATAACCAGTCAGGCCGACACCGGAGAGCCAGGTCAAGCGCCAGGTCCAGCGCAAAAACCTGAATCCCTTCTTTGGCTTCGGCGCAGGAGCGGCGTCCGCGTACGAACGACGAGTCGTGCGCTGGATGGATTGCTGGAAGCCACCGCTGGATCTCACGGGACGAGCGGAACGAAAAGCATAGGATCGTGTCGAGAGCGACCTGCGCGACAGCGATGACATCTGCATGGTCGATGGGTTGGCCATGGACCGGAGAGCAAGCGCACTTCCAACCATTGTAGGTTGCGGTCGCCCAAAAGGGGAGGAGTGGAGAGGAGAGAAGGGTGAAGGAAAGGATAGAGTGGAATTGGATTGAATTGAATTGAGATTCAACTGATCACGATTAGACTAAAAAAAAAAAAGACAGACAGCCAGAAAGAAAAGTTTGAAGGTACTGAGGGACTGACGCGATAACAAAATTAGCTGCTTTGGGCGAATCGGTGTGTCAGTGATTTTTTTTGTACGCCTTTGGAGCCTTAGAGCCTTGGTTTGTTCCCAATGGGGCAAATTGAAAAAAAAAAGACTGGGTCAAAGGAATTGGAGTCTGAAGATGGCGTATCCCAATTTACCGGTTGGCCCTAAATATTTCTCTCTCTCTCTCTTTTTTTTTTTTGTTTTTTTTTTTACTTTATAACAATTGGAGAGTGAGGGGAGATTTTCTGTCGCTGGTGAGGGGGAAAAGAAATATACAACAAAAAAAGTTATTATAAGTGGGTATAAACGCTCTCTTTTAAAATGGTGAAATGACGGACAGAAGGAAGGGAAACAAAAACTGAAGCCCCTCTAGATGCACAGGGATTCTTATCTCAGTATCTACTCCGTAACCTGCAACTTGACGACAAAAATATAACAGTCGGCATATTACTCAAGCTTCCATGTCCTTTAGTATGATTTCTGAATGATACCGCGATCCACTCCATTTCCACATTTCCACATTTCCACTTTCTCTTCCTCCGAACTGATCCTAAATTAGTAGCAAAAGTCCCATCGCGCCCTACCATCGGACCGATGTCAGCTGACTCATCCTAAACGGTCCTTCCCGAGAACCCAACCGGATTCACCCGCATCTTGAGATCCCCTGGTCCTTCACAAGCAAAACAACATCGAACAAAGTCCGGGTGAAAGGCACCGTGAGAATCCGGGGAAAAAAAAAAAAAAAAAAAAAAACAGATCCACTCTTCGATCTTAGCTCTCTCATTTTCTTCCGTATATCAAAACCTAGAGAAAACCTTGGAGTTGGATCCCATTTCCCTAGATGACCTGTCAGAAAATTAGTGGAACTTACCAGGCGGTCGCTTCGATGACACCAACCAATGCCACGAGATAAGAGAATTTCCCATCGCTCCTACCTTCTCCGATGGGAAGATGAGAAGATATGGCATGTGGTTAGCATATGATGCTGAGCCGGAACGCAGTGTCCAGGCTCGGGAGAAACCATGTGGAGAGAAACTTCATACGGGAGCGCTTTGTGGGAGGATGAATCTGGAAGCGATGAACCTGCGCGAAGTAGTCGAACCAATGGCTTACACGAGAGGTGGTTTGTTTCTCGGTCCGGACGTCTCGAGGGCCTAAACCGTTGCGAAAGAGCACGCCGGCGCAGGAGGGCGGAATTGTGCCCTGGACTGACAACTCCATCGACTCATGTTCACTACTAGTGTTTAGCAGTGCGTTTGGGACGAGGATGAATTCCATATTATTCTTATCTCTTATGAACTCTGAAACCGGAACAGCCCCCCAACTCATATACTACGGAGTACTCCGTACTACTGTTGATCTGAATATCGGTGTACTTCAAGTCCAAAAAGGATGAGGGAAAAAGCAACGGTGATTTATTAAGTCACCGTCCACTGATCTTAGGATCCTGGTATCACAAGTCCGAGCTAGGTACTCGAGCGGCTGTCTTTTGCTGTTTTGGCCATGTCGGCAGCATGGCGGGCGGACGGATTCAAGCCGGCCTGCTGCAAGCACTGGCTGGAAAAGGTGGATTGCCTGCATGGCGATGGATCTTTATCATCGTCTCAATCATGACCATCCCAGTCGCACTATTCGGTATATCCACTGGCCAACTTGCTGAGCCCTTCAAAGACTGATGTACGAGCCGTTAGGATGGTTCTTCATTCCCGATCTGCCAGCTGGCAATTCTACCTCTTACCCTTCATCTTCATGCGTGAGCATCCACTCCCCTCGGTTCTCCCTAAGCAACAACGTCATGGCCCTCTGGATGGCCTCACGGGGCTACACAACAATCCAACAAAACAACTACCCGACCGGCATCTACGCAACCGCCATCCTCAGAACAACCCTCTACTCCATACTCTCCGACAAGCTCCAATCCCGCTGGGAATGCTCCATCGCAATCGGACTCACCTTCATCACCGGCAGCGCAATCCTAGTAAGCAACCCCAGCCCCGACGCAGCCCACTTCCTCGCCTTCTACCTCCTCGGCACAACCTACGCCCCCCCCCCAAGCCCTCTGGTACTCCTGGATGGCAGACATAACAAGCCACGACCTGCAACTCCGCGCCATCACAACAGGATTCATGAACTCCTTCGACTTCGCCTTCGTCACCTGGTGGCCATTACTCTTCTACCCCGTCACCGACGCCCCCCATTTCGAAAAAGGCTACATCGCCAGCCTAGCAACCGGCTCGCTGACCCTCCCCTTCATCGGCCTCGCAGCACACCTAGACAAAAGGGATACACAGCGTGGCGTTATTGGGAGGATTCCCCGAGGAAGTCCACCATGTGTACGATCCTACAGTCACAGGTCAAGATACCCTGAAACCACCTCCCTCAATCGCATAGTGTAAATACCCCCAGACAAAAGAAATCCTTTACATACAACTAGACCCCCTTCTCCCTTGAATTAGTTAAAACATCCCATAACTCAATTCCCACGGTCCTCATCCCCCGTACAAAACACCCCTACCATCTCCATTCCTCACCGTTCTCACCTACCGAACATACGTGTCCACCCCGTAAGTCCTCGAATGAAGCAAGGACCCCCCCTGGCTGGAGATCCGGCTGTGATATGTACGCTGGGGTCGATTTCTGCATGAATGCGTGCATCCGTACCGTAAAAGTTCATGATTCCGGAAGATATTAGTAATATATTGGGGGGTTGCAGGATGATGGTTTATGCATGGAACGCGTGTGCGTGTTATTATTTATTGGTTTCTGGGTTTATTCCGGGTTTTTTCTTGTTATGTTGTTCGTTGGTTTATATTTATCTTTGTGTGCTGAGAATTTGTCTCGGCGTTGGGATTGGAGTAGGTATACATTAGTACTAAGTTACTCATCTGCCAGTTAGCTATTTACCCTCTCTAAGGGATTGTTTTGGGTGGTTTGCTTTTAAATGTACCTGGCCTGTGGCATTTATATATATATCTATATATATATATATCGGTGGGAAGGTTTGAGGGTGCGGGTTTTTGCTACGGTGGACACTTCGCGAGGTACTAATGGTATGGCTTGTGGTATATCAGTGCGAATGTATGCAGTTGCATTATTGGTGTGGATTCGAGGCTTCTACATGTAACTATATGCATATTCGGTAGAGCTGGCGCGAATAGGGGTATAGCGAAACGAAAGCTGGAGTACTATTGCAATGCCTAGAAGCAGAATAGACGGGTTCTCTTTTGGATGCCTTAAACACGCAGCCTTTGCGCAAGGATATTCGTATATCCTCCACACCACCTCCATCATTTCGAAAGGCTTATGCACCCCATACGCCATACATCGGTGGTTTTCCAACAATGTAAATCCAGACCAAGCGCCATAGAGCTGACCAACGACACAAACAACAACAATGAAATACTACAAAGCGCGATCGACATTGTCACTTGGCCTGTGAGTTGTTTATCACTCCGATGCAGGTCAAAGGACAATGTAGAAAGCGGTCTGTTGGTCTCCATTGAAAGCTTCAGCCAGGCTAGTGTTAGTTGTGTGACCGGACTGCAGATATTTCACGGGGAACTGCGGTAAGGCAAGGCGTCTGTACTTTTGGTTGAGCCCGGTTAGGCAGCGTTTCTAGTAAGCTGCTGCAAATGGATATGGACAGGGAGGTGGTCTGCTTATGGTTGTGGGCAAGAAGTGGGAAGTGGTTCGGTTTGTAATGCTGTGCGACCCTCCGGAAAGGTAACCTGGACACCAATGCAATGGGCAAGCCATAAGCGTCGCGGTTGCGGATGTTTACGGAAGACCCATCGTCACGGTTTCCTCCACAAAAGAGTAAAACGCCCTTTGAATCGGGTGCAGCTGTGACGTTCCAGCAGCCAAGACTGGGCCAGGTATCAAAAAGCAATCGGGCGTCTAGATCGCAGACGCCTTATTGGAAACTGGGTGGATTGGTGGTACGACATCTACCGTTGTAGGTAGTAAGCTTTTATGCTTCTGAGATCAGATGGAAGATGATCTCCTCTGATCAATGCAATTTCAACGTTCCTTGTATAACACCTGCTGTGTGCGAGACTGTAAGGCTGTATGGTATGTCATAGCTTTCACCACTGGAACATAGGCTCCTTTCATGGCAGCATGTGTGGCTTGCAGTAGGAATTATCTCAGTGTCTTTTCCAGGTGCTCATATGAAAAAGTGTTCGCTTGATTATTGGGAAAGTGTAGTAACAGAGCTCCCCAGGGGTGTCAGCCTGTATCACTTGTTCTTGACACAACAAATTTAAAGAACCGTATATGCATTTCAAACACCTTTGATAATGGACCATCCTACTTACAAGGCGCACACATTGTGTCATTCAAGATATTTGTCACAGTTGTGGCGACGACGTTGCTGTAACATGTAGAATATATTTATCCAAGGACTGAGTACTCCGTACTGCCACTGGCATGCAAGACCGAAGATTCCTTACCACCAACCATATGAGAGATAGTAAGCCAAAAGGAAGAAAAAGAGAGAGACCAAAAAAAATGTCTCAGGGAGTTAAAGAAAGAAGTCCTCAACCGATAGACTCCATGCACACGCAGTCCAAACCACAACAATGGATGAATGGACAAAGCCAAAGCTGATCCATTGCTTCCTAAGTTTCTTCATCTGGTCTCTGACCAGTGACCACTCACTAACCCAATCGGGTAATATTGGATTTGGGCCAGTCGCGACTCTCAGCGCGGGGGATCGGAAGAGTCATTCGCATCAGTGGATGACCACCTCACCCAGAAAGAAATAGTTGAACGCAAGAATGAGATGCTACCTGCAAGCTAAAGTTCCAGACCTTTGTTGATCGGTGACAAAGCTACGTACGGAGTACTGTATTACTGATGCAGATGGGCTCGAGGGTATGCTTACAAGGTCGAACGGCTGGCTACCAACTGTCTTTAAGATAGTTCACACAAAATCCAAGCATTTCTGCATGTGACAAGAAAAAAAAAAAATCAAAAAGAAAAAAGAGAAAAAGAGAAAAAGAAAAAGAAAAAGAAAAAGAAAAAGAAAAAAAAGAGGAGAAAACGGATATGATCTCGGAGATACTCCTAGGAAAAGAAATGTGGATAGTAACTTGATTTGTTGAACTGGCTATCGTTGCCAGAGAGAGCTATAACAGTGATTAATATGACTACCTTCTTAGCTCTAGACTAAACTGTTCAATGTATGTACTGTACTCCGTACAGTACAAAGAAACCCAAACAAAGGATGAGGTCAGGGTGTGGCTTTTGCTTTGATCCGACCTTTGAATTGGGTGTTGCAGTTCGAATGGGAAAGAATAAGAAAAAAGCAAACAAAGAAAAAGAGGGAGGGATAATACAGTAGATTAGGAGATGATTTATTTTAGTACACAATAGTGGCTTATACAAAGGTAGATAATATACGCTACGGGAGATGCTTAGCTGTTTATAATAAATTAATTAGCCTGTATAACAGATCAACCAACTTTAGAACAAAGTACACAACTTGTAGCCAACAAATGGGAGGTCTACTCCGTACGGAGTCCTTCAATTGCTTACCGTTATCAGGGATAATATATCGAACTAGGTACCCCCAAACCAAAAAGAAATTGAAAAAAATAAATAAATAAATAAATAATAATAATAATAATAATAATAATAATAATAATAATAATAATAATAATAAAATAAAATAAAAATAAATAAATCAAATCAATGAAAAATCACTCAACGGGTTTCTCCAATGAAACAATAATCCATAGCGGAACCAACCGATCGTCACCTTCAGAGGAAGGCCAAGTACGGAGTATCTATAGGTAAGGTAGTTGTTCCTTAGGTGGTCATATACTATATAGATTGAGACCATCCTGATGTGCGTGG
>ML739335.1:0-23225 GCA_009193565.1 Aspergillus coremiiformis
AAAACAGTATTTTAAAAAATAGTATATATAATTATATATAATAAAATCTTTTTTAAAATAGATTATATCTAAGATTATTTAAAGTAATCTAAAAACAATAGTAATTTTATAAATCTTAGAAAAAAAAATATTAAATCCTAGAGTATTTAAAAACTAAGTAAAGAAAAATATAATTTTACTTATATTTCTAAGATCAATCCTAACTAGTTATAAATAATAAGTAAGAATTTTTAGTAAAATTCTATAAATATTAGGCTATATTGTGATCCTGAGTGTACCGGGTATGTAAGATACAAGTGTAATTGGTATGGGATCACTGGTATATATATTATCTATATAAATAACTTGATATTATCAAGTTATTTTATTAATCTTTTAGCTCAGTAGATAGATAACTAAATATTAGAATAAAATTATATCTAACTTAATAATTAATTAAAACTTAGGTATCTATCTAGATTTAATTCTTAGAGAGACCATTCTTTAAGAATTGAATAATATATATATATATAAGTCATGTAATCTTGTTCTAGTTATATAACAGGGATAAGCCCTAAAAATATATATAAAAATCTTGATATCTCTGATTAAATCTATACAAAGCTTAGTTAGCAGGCCTTTATATATAATTACTAACTAAGAGTCTTTAGAAATCTTTATATATACTAATTAGTCTATTCTACCTTCACTACATGCTTACCTAAGCTCAGGGTCGAGCTTGTTCTAAGTAGGGAAAGATATGATCCTGAGTATACCAGGTATATAAGATACAAGTGTAATCAGTATAGGATCGCTGGTATATATACTATCTATGCAAACAACTTGATATCATCAAGTCATTTTGTTGACCTTTTAGCTCAGCGGGCAGATGGCTGAATATCAAGGCGGAATCACAATATCTATAATAATAGTTTATTATTATAAAAGGTATTTGATACTATCAAACAATTAAATACTATAATTATATATATAAGACTATACTAGTAATAATAACTAAGAATACTGGATACATTCCAATCCACGCTTGCAATAGCCACCAGGTGGAATCTCAAAATATGAACTAGATAATAAAATTAGTAAATATTAGTCTCTAAAATTTCTTAGTAAGTAAAATAATGATACTATTAAAAGAATTAATTAATTTTAATCTTTCTAATTAGATTAGGCCATAGAGGCCTTTCCTGATTAGAATTAGTCTACCAGAGAATAGATATTCCTATTCTCTAACAGAAAGTAATATTATAATATTAGTCTAAATTATTAATTTTATTCTTTATTATTGCTTGTTATTTGTAATATAAATAATTCATTAATTCTAATTTTAACTATAACTTTTTAAGCTATATTCTTATTTATTATCTATATCTATCTTTGTCTGCTGCCTGTCTATATATATTAGCTCTATCTTCCTGATTCCCGAGCCTGCTCCTTGACACTAGGTCCCTAACTAGTCCAGTGATAGGTAGGGTAGGTTCGGTTAAGTTTGGATAGATTTACCTACTCTAATTCTATAATTTTAGTATAACTTTAATTAGAAAAGGAGATTAATTTCCTAGATATAAAAGAATCTCTTGATATTTAGAATTATAGAAAGACAAGAATTAATCTTATTATATTTAGATTTATTATTTCTTAAATACTAAGTATTTTCTCTATAAACTGCCTTACGATCCTTATCTAGTTAATCTAGTATTTAATTATAGTAAATCAACTGTCACACTACTTTTCTATTATCCAAACTAGTTCCTTGACAATTGGACCACTCTACTTTATAATATCATGCACAGCTATACCATAGAAAGCCTGCTATCACTATAATTGTTTATTATAATTTACAGAATCTATACAAAGTACTGTATGATAGAAGCTCAACAATTCCATAGAAAACCTATATATAAGTATATCCAACAGAGCTTCCCAATCAAACAATACTCATCCAACCTCAAGTTATGCTAATCTGTTATATTCCCACCCACATCGGTCAATAACCGGCCAACATCTGCCATTATATCGGCCATCTTATTGATTATCTGATCGTTCACGAGCACTGTATGATTCTTATTAGCCGAAGCATTCTAGAAATATACCATAGGAAAGGTGTCTAGAGCTTACCATATGCATACAGTAGGCTATAGCCATCCTCAAGGATCGAACCGGAGGACCCTTCTTCTCTGTGGTGGATGAAAAGACTCGCCAAAAGTTGGTCTCGTGCGAGCCTCACCTTGGGAATATTGATATTATCCGGCGGACGACCAAGCGTAATCGATGTGGTCAGAACTTCGATGAGCGGTCAATTAAATGACTCTGTCTTCATTGTATGACAAGAAACAATAGGCTGGCAGGCCGCAGAACTTACCCTGTAGCAGGTGGTTGATGTGCGTGGACAACGTCTGTCTCTCTCTCTGTGTATGTCGTAGAATGGAGGCTTCTTGTGGAGAAGGCGGACCAATGCTCAGCAGTTGTAGATCAAGAGCATGCAGAGCATTTACAATTGATCGAGTATGCTGAATGATCCTGCCGTAGGTAGCATCAGGAAACGGAGCATTGAGTTCAAATTCATAGCGGGCCGATGACCTAAGAGATTCAAGGTCTGACAAGAGATCCTCCGTACGTAGTTGCTCGTTGGGAGCCATATATAATGTCGAAGCCCCAGGACTTGTTAATCGTTTTGTCAGTGGATCGGATTCCCATATACGGCCTAGCCGGAGCCAAACAATCTTGAGCGTAGTCCTAAGCTTCCTGCGAGCACTGATAGGCCAAATGCTTCGCGTGATAATGATACCCCAGATACAACCAGATAGCACTGCGCCAACTCGGTGCAGAGTAATCTTGGTAATGTCCAAACCTTCTCTCTTTCCCTTATTGGGACCGTTATTCCCGTCACTTTGGGACAGCGAGAATGTATAAAGCACAGATAGATTGTAGGTAAGCATGATGAACCTACCTAATGGTCCTTGGCCTTTAAAGAGACTGATATAGAAGGTCCATGTTGCCATAAAGAACCCCAAGCATGCAAGCCCCAAGGCATTGCTGCCAGCTACATACCACACAGTAATAGAACAAAGTGCTCCAACTAATGTTCCCAAAAATCGAGCATACCCAGTTGTATTTGATGCCCCGATAGTCATGGAGCAAACCAACATGTATGAAACGAGGCCCCATTCTCCCTTCCAGTAAAGGTAAAAGGGTCGCGTAAAAGACACAAACGAGGGCAGGGCATAGAGCAGAGCCCCAGCTCCGACTTTCACAGCGAACTTTGTCTCGTCCTGTCCAAAGAAATCACGGCATCTTTGGATACAACAATCGATGACCAAGCGGATCGATCGGACCCTGGGTTGTCTTTCCAAGGGTTCCAGCATCTCCATTGGCTGTCCTATATCCTCTTCCATAAAGGAGTGACCTGAAGATACTACGGTCATTAATTACATGGACATATACAGTGAGTTGTCTGTCTTGCACTCACCAGGATTGAGATATCTCCCATTATAGCTGCTAGGATGATGTAGGTGCCAAAAGTGCATCCACTTCCATGATCTCTTTCTGGGAAGATCATCTGCAGCTTGTAAGTTGTGCAAAATGGAGAGTAGCCCCTTTAGCTGTTCACTGAACTTTAGAAGTGAGTGACTAAAATATGCACAGATTGCAGCAGCCTCATCAAAACATGCGTCGCCCTTGGGAGTCTGAATATGCATTTTCTCCTTATCTTGGTGCAGGTGACTGAAGACTTCGACTTGAGCCTTTTGGTATTCTTCAATAGCCCTACTCAGAGCCACGTGCACTCTAGGATCAAGGAAGGGCTTCTTGTCTGGTGCAAGGGTGGACAGTGCCTCTGCTGATATATTTGTCAAGGTGTGTCCCAACGACCGCTGTAGGGGATTAGCTACTGACGCGACACTCGATACAGAGTAATACAATGGGGCTGTTACCATGGAAGGGCCTATTTGATTAATAAAATAGTCGAAGATTTCCGCAACAAGAGTTTGGTCCGGGACCTTATGTTTATCAGCAGTGACAGCCGATGCTACAGGCGGGATACTAGCTGGAGAATACTCTTCTAGTATTCTTGCATCCAACAGCTGGGGAAGGGAGGCATCGGTAGGTAACCCTTCGCCTGGCCTGTCAATAGGGGCGGGTGTGATAGAGTCTGCCTCAGACGGTTCAGAGCAATAATTAATGAACTTGGGTTGTCTGAGTGTTTCAAAGGCCAGGAGAGCCGAGCTGTGCAGAGCACCCAGATTATGGGTGATGTCACGGGCCCAGCGGACCAGCTGCTCTTCAAAGATAAGCTCCTTTTCCGTCCCTGCTACATAGTATTCAAACCTTGTTTCCTGCAGTAACTTGTCCAGTTGTTGATGCGCTTTCTTCAGATCAGCTGAGGAACTCATAAACACGCGTCCTTGCAAGTCCTGTTCTGCCCTCTGGAGGAAGGCTTCGGTGATGATTGACTGCATCGTGGCCGCGGATTCATTCAGAAGGGTCAAATTGGAGCGAAGTTTCTTCGACGCGGAGACTGGAAGGACGAGAAAGGATACGGTCACTGTCGCACCAATACCCATTAGGAGCATTAGCAAAACCTGGGAAACCTTGTCGAGAGAAACGTCCCCTCGTTGTACCGCGCCCTCCTTCGTTAGCACGATGATCGAAGTCAGAGATGCCAGTGAACAGGCGACATTGACCAGCGGGTCTCCCATCTTCTGTTTGGTCCATCCCAGGAGTCCAAAGCCCACGCCAATGAAGAGAATCAACACCAAGGCATGGCCCATTTCAATCATGTGTAGGCGTTGGAAGATAATGGTCACATACATGCTCGTCAAAGAGACAAATGCGGCATAAAGAAACGCGAGACAGGCGCATACTAGGGCTTTATACATGCTACCTTTCGATCTGGCGGGGTGGAAATAAACCGTAATAGTGGCTACTATATGCTTGCCCTCTTGAGGACCAAGTAATGCGGACACCGCAGGAACCAGTGTCGCAAGAGATCCCAGAAAGTAGGCCAGACTGCATTTGAACACACCAATCCCGTCATCCGATGTGAGAAATTGTCGTATGCGGCACCATAGATATGACCAATCTGTTGCCCGCCGAGCGACAGGACTCGGCCGTTCAGTATTGAAGTCATTCAAAAACGGTTCCTGTTCGTTCCTATTGTGGCTCCGGATTTCGGAATGGGAGATGTCTCTCTCATTCTGGTTATGTTGTCTATCGGTAAAGAGGAATGGCGCCTACGAAACGGTTCAGCCAAACAGGGTAGGAAGGAAAAAAAGGAAAAATAAGAAAAACGAAAAATGGGTAGAAGAGGGAACAAAGGGGGGAACGACAGGACGAGGTTAGTGCAGCTCATAGTGGTACGACTTTAGTCGTAGAAGGGGTGTTAAAATCTCACCTCTGGTCGCGGAGGAGGACCAGAGTCCCAGGAAGGTGCCGATGGTGGCATTGCAGGCTAACCAGTGGTGGTCCGTTAGGGGGTCAGGGGAATATGAATCTTCATAGAGTCCGATCCGAATCTGTATGCAAGATGGCAGGACACAGAAGCCACATTCTGTCGTGATGAGCATGCATTGTGGCAAGTTTACGTCGAGGTTCCAGTTCAAGTTCTTTGTTAAAGCATGAGAACAAATGAGTGGCTGACTCATCACCGGGAATCAAACCAAACAAACTGGGCAACCCGACAATTCTGCAGTTGGATGTCGTTGCTATGGAGTACGGAGTATAGAAGTACGGATTACCTCCTGCTTCAGTGCAACCTGGACTACTGCTGGTATCTACCTACGCACAGGGATTATGGAAATGTATAGCATTCCAAACTCTGCAGTGTAATTCCTATTCCTATCCTGAATGGGTTTCCAGCTCGTGACTGGATTCCGACAAGCTCTAGTCAACCGCATCACTCATCCCAAGCGCCCATGCTCACCACCAGTCTGGGAGATGCAAGACGGTCAATTGGCTCCGCATCAGGGTATGGGACTGGATGGCCGGCGATCCGGAGAGGGCTGCTTAGGCCCCGGACTGGCAGGCCCTGGACTACTGGCAGGCCCAGCCTGAGGATTTGCTGGACCTCCTCCAGCTGTCTGAGTCCACATTCTCGCAGCCCATCCGGTGTGCAAGAACACAAATTGCGACGCACTATCAAGCATGAATGATCGGATTTGACGGAGCCGGAGTGTATAGTCCGCAATTGGGTCAGCTGAAGAGAGGAACCATTTCGTGTTCTTCGCTTTCACAGTTGCATGGTATATTTCACGGGCTTCAATGAATGTTCCAGTGCGACCCTTTCCGAGTAAACAGTTCACAACAAGGGGCGGCTTGCTGCCCGATGGCAATTTTTGGTCGACCTGGTCGATCAGGAACTGGAGCTTCTCCATATCGACCGGCTGACGATTTTTCCAACCCGTCAAGTGAAAGTAATGAAGGTTGCGGGGGCGAGATCCGGGCCTCCCCTGAGCGCCGCTCTGCTGTTCCAGCCGGACTTTGCGATATTCAAGATCCTTGTCCGGCCACGCCTTCTGGATATCCTGGTACTGGACCACATATTGACCGCTGTAGGGTGAAATCACCTTCTTGGTCTTTCGGTCGGTAGGTGGCAAAAAGGTCAGGGTCTTCTTGGTAGCAGACGGAATGAGATCCGCTTGACCTTCAGTTAGTGCGTCTCCGTGGTAGTTGACCAGATCGACGAGGATGATATCGTCTTTCCCCAGATTCCAGATCATATCCCAGTACATAAACTTTTGGCTTCGGCCTTCTTTCACTGGTGACCGGCAGGCGATGTAGTCCCCGTTGCCACCAGTCCCTCCGAGACCCGGCAATCGGGAAGCGGAGAAATGGGGATGCGCATCGCTGTATTCATTCTCCGCCGTATCCACTCCATCCTTCAAAACGTCAAAGGGATACTGTCTCCAGAAGGATGCCGTAGTTCCGAATTTACCATCCCAATAGAGTTCGTCATTGTATTCGTCGTCGAACTGTTTGTTTGGGAGGTCAGGGTTGCCCTTCTTGAGCTTCCCATAGTCATCTCGCAATCCTGTCGGGTTCGATGATCAGTCTTGGGCTTATCCCACGCTGGGCAATGATGGGAGAGAGAGACTTGACGTACTTTTTTCATCCAGACTTAGAAAGGCTGGCTTGGGGCTTCGGGGCTCCACCACCATGGCCTGGACGTGAAAAAGACATAGTGTCGCAAGAAAGACATAAGACGTCAGCATCTTCGGTTTGCTAAACGGCCTGGCAAGCACCATGGTGATAGTCAAAGAGAAAAACAAAAAAAAAAACAGCACGACAAAATCCTACGCTGGTGATCGCTTCTTCTTATAGATGTTGTATGGATTGCCCGTGCACGGGGTTGAAAGAAAAGACGCCCGCCCGGGCATCAAAGTTTTTTTTTTGTTTTTTTTTTTTAGTTTCTTTCTTTCGTGTTCAAGAGTCTTCCCTGTTGATCGCAATTGAGCTTTGGTCCCTGATGGTATCGATCTTATGCAGGGCACTCATCCGGGCAATTTTGCTCTCCTTTTCAGGGTTTGGGCAGACCAAAGGCTCCCCCTTTGATTATAACCTCAAGTGCCCGACGTACGGAGTACCTGTACAACGGAAAAGACATCCAAAACACCAAGTATCTAGTCCGTACGGAGGTGATGAGGCTGTACTGTCCAAATGAGTCACACATGGGCGCAAACTCTCAGTTTAAGCTCTCTTTGATATATGATACTCCGTACTCCGTACATAGAGAACAGTATGACAAGTTTAACGTGCCGGGAATTGAGCAACGATTCACAAAGAAACTTGAAATCCCCAAGGAGGGGGGGAAGTCTTTCATCTTCAGTCGAATAGTCAGATGAGAAGTTGCAAATTGCAATCTGGAAGAACCTACTTCGATCCATAAAAGGTCTTCATTCCTATCGCCGACTTGACTAGGATACAACGCAGAATTACTATTCATTTCTCAACTTCTCAACGTCAACCATTCCCTGTCCAGAGTATAATGAATCTACTGGTGCTTCTCGTCCTTTCCTCTCTTCTCTCTATTAGCCGTGTAGCTGCGGTACCCCCAAATCCAATCGAGCCACCAGTAAATCCAGAACCAGAAACGCCCAGCCTGAGAGTGTCAGAATTTGCACACACTCCAAGGCCTCTCAGGCAAGACGCAGTCCAACGCATGTTACATATTGTTCGTTGATCAATATCCAAAGCTGATTGGAACGCTGACTGGATGATGTTATTGCAGCGTTGCACGAAACATGGTGATCACTGTCAAACAGCGAACCGTGCTTATGCAGAATATTTCAATGCTCCGAAGAACAACCCATGGTATTTGAGGGTCTACTGCTCTGATCCGGGGGGACAGTCTGTAAGTTATAGGCGGAGGAGATTCATGATGCCATAGCACTGATACTAATCCTAGCAGTGCCTGGACCCACCTAACCATGGATGCGATATCGAGATACGGAAGAATCCGACCGGTAATTCTCCGTGGATTTACAACGCAAGATGTGGAGTTCGTTGGCGCGAGACTGATCGAAGAGGGACACAGCTCAGCGGTGGTAGGATTTAGGTCAGCGGTGGTAGAGCTGGCATCATTTCTTTATATTTCTTAACTACCGCTGAACTTTTTAGAGGAATTCTCTATTACTACTGACTCTTTAAAAAAAGCTCAGCGGTGATGGAGAATCTTGGCAAAAAGTTCTACCACCGCTGAGCTGTAAGCCCTGATCGAAGGTCTGGGGTCCTTGAGCCTTCATCGGAAGGAGGCTAAATCCATGAATATTTTTACTCAAGGCTTGGGTGTTGTTCAATTGGCGATGCAAAAGCTACCCCGTGGATTATCACTCGAAATCAAGACAATTTTCCGTTGAAAGCTGCCACAAATACACTCTGTACCATCGGAAGCTGGAAAGAATTCGATCTGCGAGCTTTAGGAATACATGGGTTCAATTATTGTAAACCGTTCAATCTCCGAATTTGCAACCATGTTCGTACTTCTTCTTCCCATTCCCTTGGGATTGTACTTTTATATAGATAGAGATATGCATTCCCTCGAGTAAAGACGCGATTTTCAGAGATCAAGATCGATCCTTAACCGTCACCGGCACCATTCCCATAGTACCAGACTCACGCCAATCACCAATATCCACGGTATACTGCGGGTTATGATTGAGCTTCTTGAATGCATTCCGTCTTCCCGACTGCATGGGAGCGCTCCATGCTAGTGTGCAAATTCTCGTATCTTTCACGTCATCGTAGAGGTCTAGCGTGCCCTGCGTCCCCGACATAGAATCCGTCTCACCACAGGAGCAAACGTCTCGGATCCCGCCGTTGTGCCGAATGATCATGTCATCCACGTCGTCCGCCGTCATGATATCGCTTCGATCACCCTGCCGGTAAAATTGGCCGCTGGGCTAGTGTCAGAATCAACAGGAAGAATCCCACTAGGGTGAGGGACATGGAAGTACACACCTATCAAGACGGGCGTTCTCGATCCGGAGGTCATATTTCAGGCCATCCTCGATTTTAATATCGACATACTGTCCAAAGGTGTCCCCGGCCATGTTGATCTGGTTTTGGGTTCAAAAGTTGTCTTACGCAGCAAGAGGGTGGATCATCACGTACGGCGAGGACGTTGGATATAAAGTAAGGTGATGATGGTCCGATGACCGCGACACTTTGTGTACCATGGAACGGAGCGACGGTACTCCCCCACTGATACCTGAAGCGGTATATGAAAGTAATCGGTCCTGTACAATCTTCCTAAGTAGAGGGCAGTTCATATGTCAGCATATGGTATGCTGTTGGTCCGATATCTGACAAACTTGGTCTTTCAATACTTCCGTATCAGGCACAAGGATCAGTAGCAGGTATGGGCTGCTCTCAGTAATTCCCAATCGCCATACCCTTTAACCTGTTGAATAGGTGCTGGACACTGGAGGGACCTCTGTGGTCGTAATACTTTGTCCACCTCGCTAGAAACGGCATTTCGAGGATGGAGTATATTTGATTCGTGGGTATAGTAACAATAGGGAGAGACTCGACGCCATGAGATCACATTTAACCATCAACTAGAAAGTAACACTGAGGCTTATTCCGATGGTCAACCATGGGGCTCAGATCCCGTGACGTCACGACGGCACTTGAAAGACTTGTAGCGACAAATATTGTCACTACAGTGACCGATGATAATTTCGTGCAATCCAATGCAGGATTGCAAGATCGATTTCTGTCAGAGGGATCCAGGCCAACCATATCAAAGGGACTCTATCGCCGAAAAGATCCCTTTAAGTGCGCCCGGTACTTACGCTGACTTCCTTCCGACAACAAAACGTGGCTCGCTCCTCCGGCAGCACCTCTCCATATTGGAATACGACTCGTCCCTCAAGTTTATGTCGGCGCCTGAACATCGCATTCTGTCAGCCCAACAGCTGGCAGATATCTCGCCGATTAGTACCGCAGTCCTCAATGCGCGCGACGAGATCGTGTTTCTAAACCGCCGTTTCCGGGACCTGTTGACATGTCGATCGACCCGAGCATTCGATTGCTGGTCACCGTCCATTGTCGCGGAAGACTACGACCGGGTGGCCACGGCATATCATGACGCGCTCCGTTACCACAAGGCCTTGCGCATCGAGTATCGGACGTGCGACGAGCCGTGCCAGTGGCGCCTCCTGATGCTCACGCCATTCGGCGAGGAGGAACTGCAAGGACTCGATCTCGGCCGTCGAGGTGGTGAGTATTGCACAATCACCGATATCACCGAAGAGAAGATGGCAGAAGTAGCGCAGAAAAGGATCGCTGAGGAGGCCCAGCTGCGGAAAGAACAACAAGAACGCTTCATCGATATGATCAGCCACGAGGTGCGCAACCCATTATCCGCCATTTTGCATTGCACGGAAGATATTTTGGAAGTGGTGCAGCGGAAGGATCAGCAGGACCTTGGAATTCCGCTCGAGGTCATTACCCAAGCGGCAGAAACCATTAGTCTATGTGTCGCACATCAAAAGAAGATTGTCGACGACGTGTTGACGTTTTCCAAATTGGATGCCGAAATGCTCACGTTGGCACCGCGGCGCGTCCAACCACGACAGCATTTGGCCACATCGCTGACCATGTTTCGCCCCGAACTGCGGAAACATGGCATCGACTTTGAATACAAGTTGAATCACTCCTACGCCGAATGTGAAGTGGATTGGGTTGTTGGCGATCTCGATCGCATGAGTCAAGTTTTAGTGAATCTTGTCTGCAACGCAATCAAATTCACGGCGCCGTCGGGCAAAGAGAGAAAGATCTCCGTGTTTATGGGCGCCTCCAAAGAACGCCCGACGTCCTACCCACCCAACGTCGTGTTCTTCAGCTCCGACGACTCAGCACTGCGTCTGAATGCGACGAACCGGCCCGAATGGGGCGAGGGAGAACTGGCGTATATCATGGTCGCGGTAAAGGACACCGGCATCGGCATCAGCGACGAGGCGCAGAAGCGACTCTTCGAACGGTTCACTCAAGCCACCCCGCGGACCGAGTCGATCTACGGTGGGTCCGGTCTGGGCCTCAACGTCAGTCGCAGGCTGTGTCACTTACACGGAGGTGAAATCGGCGTGAACAGCATGGAGGGTCATGGAAGTACATTCGGCTTCTTTTTTACCGTGCGTCGTGATGTGGAGGCACCCGAGACCGAGATCGAGCCCCGTCGGGGGACGGCGGAAATCAGCGAGGTATGCCGGAAAGTCCAAGCGCTCAGCAACGAGGTGATGGAAGGAACTGCAGAAATCGACAATCCTCCCATTCACGCCAGTCCCGATATCACTCACCTGAAGGAGGTAGATCCCAGTGCGACCAAGGACCGCAGCTGGGAGCATAGCGCCCAGATCGCCTACGATACAGGCCACAAAAAGATCATACGTCACAGTCCCAGTATTTCCCAGCGCTGCGATGACACACAACATCCCGGTGAACCCACGCAATCAATCCACAGTCCGCCAGATGCAGGCCAGGAACGACGAATTCTGGTGGTGGAAGACAATTTGATCAATCAGCGAATTGTCGCGCGCAAGCTTGACTCGCTCGGGTTCCGGGTGACCGCGGTCAGTAATGGGAGGGAGGCGCTCGATGCCGTCCAGCAGCGTCCGTTTGACTGCATCCTGATGGATCAAGCGCTGCCGGTGATGGATGGGAATTCGGCGACGCGAGCAGTTCGCGATCTGGAGAAACGCGGCATGGCCCATGTGCCTGTTCTGGGTGTCACGGCAAATGTTCAGGTGGAACAGCGAGCGGCGATGATGGAGGCAGGCATGGACGCTATCATTCATAAGCCGTATAAGATGCAGGAGCTTTGTGACAAGATTTGCCAGCTCCTTAGGTGACCAACATGAACTTTTAACAACATTCTCATGTTCCTTGTCTTTCTCTGTCCCGGTCACGTGGTCGGGCCTTCGTTTCACCCGAGGCGTCGCTGAAAACGAGCCTCAGAGACAATGATTGATGATGATTGTATGGACTCCGTACATCCACTGTACATCCATCGCTAAGCATAACGAAATATTTCGACTAGAACAAACAATATGACCATCCTTATACCAATAACCTCAAGACAAACTGGTTGTGCAGGATTAAAAAGCTCCCGGTTCATCAGCGCGCTCCGAATGGAACGGGAATATTCAAGCTTCACGAAGATATCCGTGGCAAGTTGAGACACCGCGGCTTGGCCTGTCGATAATGGGCCAAATATTGCAAGAAGGCTGTTCGCACGATACAGAGATTATGGTTGCAACTTCCAATTCGTCGACATGGTGTCATTTCAGTCCAGGTGGGCCCAGAACGCACGGTAGTGTTGATGATAATATCTCGCGATAAGCACTGATATTCCATTTCGACTGGACCTCGAAGGCTCGAACTGATTTGCTTGAATCCAATCCACCTGCCTCTTCGCGCGCTAGCTAGGTCTCCACTGCTGCCACTATGTTCAACACCGTCACTCCCTGGTGCTTGTCCGACGCTCGTCCGACGGGGTTAGTTAAATTACATATCGTCAGAACTGGATTCTACCCATGATGGGCCTTGTTTACCATTATAAATGCACCGCACACAGCACCGAATGCCTTGTACTTCATCACACCCATCGTGGCCAGAGCAATGCACTTTGCCTCACCTCTCCGCGTTGTGGCATTCCTGGCCTCATGGCCCCTGCTCACTCATGCTTTCCGCCCACCTCGACCGGTTCCTCTCCCGGTTTCGCGACCGGACTCGACGCAGCTGTTGACTGCAGGAGGCCAGGCAACGTTTGAACAGTTGTTAGATCACCATGACCCTTCAAAGGGTACTTTCGCCCAACGTTACTGGTGGAGCACGGAGCACTGGGGTGGACCTGGTTCACCTGTGCGTGCATTGCTTTGCGGCGATCCTTCCCTTAGGATTACAGTTGTCACTGACTGGATGTCGTAGGTAATACTATTTACGCCAGGTGAATCCGCCGCCGATGGCTACGGGGGTTATCTCACCAATAACACGTTGACTGGCCTGTACGCGCAGGAAATCCAAGGTGCTGTCATTTTAATCGAGCGTGAGGTGGCCGTCTCTCTGTTAAATGGTAGAACCCCCTACTAAAGACGATCCAGACCGCTACTGGGGCGATTCCTCACCGTACAAGGAGCTCACCGCGGAGACCTTGCAGTATCTGACGCTCGAGCAATCCATCTTGGACTTAACCCACTTCGCCCAAACTGTGAATTTGGAATTTGACCCTTCCAATCGCAGTACTGCGTCCAAGGCTGTAAGACAGAGTTCTCTCCGCGTTAAGGCCAGAGAAACAATGCATGTCGCTAACTCCTATATTATTAGCCGTGGGTATTGGTGGGAGGATCATATAGTGGTGCCTTGACGGCGTGGACCGAAGCAATCGCTCCTGGCACCTTCTGGGCGTACCATGCGACAAGCGCACCGGTTGAAGCCGTTTACGATTTCGTGGGTGCCACCGGTTCATCATAGGCCCTCGCACGTCGGCTAACAGATATAGTGGCAATACTTCGATCCCATCCGACATGGCATGGCCCCGAACTGTAGCCGAGATGTCTCGCTGGTGGCTAACTATGTTGATGGTGTCGGGAGGAATGGATCTGCCACGGAGAAGCAGGCTCTTAAGGAGTTGTTCGGTTTGGGGGCTCTCGAGCATTACGATGACTTTGCCGCGTAAGTATAACTCAGGAGGAGCAAGAGCTAGGGGCGAAGACGAAGATTGACCTATCCTCAACAGTGTGCTCCCTGCCGGACCGTATCTTTGGCAAAGCAACACTTTTACTACGGGATACTCCGACTTTTTTGCCTTTTGCGACGCGGTGGAGGTATTGTTCTCCCACGCTCCCATAGTATGTCTTATTGCTTGGATCTGACAATCATTGTTCAGAATGTCGAGGCCGGGGCAGCGATCGTCCCTGGACCAGAGGGTGTTGGCTTACAGAAGGCGCTTATGGGCTATGCCAACTGGTTCAACTCAACCATCCTGCCGGGCCGTGAGTGTGAACCCGTACGAGAGCTATAGTGAACCATCTGACAAGATCTCCAGATTGTGCCGACTATGGATACTGGACGGATACATGGTCGGTCGCCTGCTACGACACCTACGATCCACATGGTGCCCTCTTCGCGGATACCTCAGTCCGCAATGCTGCCGACCGACAATGGCAATGGTTCCTTTGCAACGAACCTTTCTTCTGGTGGCAGGAGTAAGTTTCCTCCAACGCGGGACGAAACGCATACTAACATTTGAATCTCCAGCGGTGCCCCGGAGGGTGTCCCAACAATTGTTCCTCGAACCGTGGATGCTGCTTACTGGCAGCGTCAGTGTTCACTATTCTTTCCCGAGGTGAACGGTTATACCTACGGCAGTGCTAAGGGAAAGACCGCGGCTACCGTCAATGACTGGACAGGTGGCTGGTTCGAGACCAAGAACACCACTCGTTTGCTCTGGGTGAATGGGTAAGTCTCAATCGTGGCACGGTGCCTGTACAGAAAAGATGGCTATCTCTAATACACTCCTAGTCAATACGACCCGTGGCGCAGTTCGGGCGTTTCATCAATCAATCGCCCTGGAGGTCCGCTACAGAGCACCCCCAACGAGCCGGTACAGGTCATTCCTGGTGGATTCCACTGTTCGGATTTGTACATGAATGATTACCACGCTAACCCTGGGCTTAAAACGGTGGTCGACAATGCAGTGACCCAGATCCGGTCATGGGTTGCCGAATACTACAAGTAGACTATTGCTTTCGAGCACAAGAAACTGAGACAGCATTTATGGAATAGAAATGCGGATATACCTGCATGTTTCACTACGTGGTTCTGTACATAACGCTCTATGCCTTGAGAAGGAAGAAGTCCATTTGTTAAACTCTGCTAGGATCTGTTCTTGCAGACTTATACTGATCAGTACCAGGTAATTCTGCAGTTACAGGATTTGTGAATGTTTGCTAGAGACACTGCCAAACAGTTGAACCTTTGACCATCATTGAATAGATAGCTGGATTGAAGGTAAAGTACCGTGACTGTATAAATATGAGTGAATTATATAGTGGATGAAGAGTGAGCCTTTGAAACATGATAGATTATATTCCATTTTAAAGTAGTGATCAGTTGTATGTAGTAGTACTAGTAGCTTCACAAACATGACTCGGAATCAATCTCTACAGATATAAGAAAGGATACTATTATCATCTACAGTGGACCAGTGCCATTGCATGATACTACAAACAGAATATAAATATTCAAAGTTAGTCCCATTGCACCACTGCTCAATTCAGTTCACTAATCCATACTGAAACTTCCACCCAGCTCATCATTTCATTCCACTCTTGATGTTATTGTACTGCGAGGCAGGATAGTCCAATTGATTCTCTACCTTCTCAAAGACCCCTGGACCCCCGAGTACATTTACTGCCTACTCCTGTAGTTAGCCGAGTCCATACTAGATTACACACTGGGATAACAAAAAAAAAAGAAATAACAAGACTTACCGTAGTGATGAGACTGTCATCGCTGCTCTTGTCCGAGCTGGTCTCCCACCACATTGCACCACCCAGACCCATCTGCTTGATATACCCAGTCTTGAGCTGAATGATCTTGGGGGTGTCGTAGCTGATCAAGGTCCTTCGTTGCTTGTCATGGCTGTAACTGGCCAAGAGGTTCTCCATCTCATACACTTGGGCTCCCGGCTGTGGTAAGGCTTTGTAGTCCCAGACCCCCTTCTCCCAGCTACCTTGGCCAACGTCGGTGAAGGGTTGGCCTAGACCATCCGTACCCGTGAAGGACCGACCGTAGAGTGGCATGCCCAATACTATTTTATTAGCCGGCACGCCTGCTTTCAAATACAGGTCAAGAGCAGCCTGAGTGCTGAATGGGGTGCTATTGGGGTTCGAGGCATCGAGGTGCACATTGGCTTGGTGTCCCGTGAACTTAGCAAAGCTGCCAGCATAGTCATAAGCCATCAGGTTCCAGAAATCAAGGTAAGCATCCATGTCTTTGATATGAAGTTTGTTGATTTTATCAGGGCCTGGACGAGAGAACATTGTTAGAGTGAATTTTGGACTCTGGGGAGATTACTCGCTGACCTGCCGACGTTGCAATGGTGACCAGGAAATGCTTGCCACCCGCATTCTTCCTGCTGTAGTCATCTAACGTCTACGATCATGCCTTCGTCAGAGGCTATCAAACGTACTGATGGGATTGGGTTGAAGCGTACCATTCTGATCTGCCCCAGCAAGAGAACAAAGTTACTCGCTTCTTGTGCATTGGCCGGATACTGAAAGCCACATCGAGGTCAGCGAGGGTCCACTAGGTATAGATACAGGAAGACCTCGTGGAGAGACATACCTCCCAATCCACATCCAGTCCATCGAACCCCAAGTCAGCCAACAATTTCACGGACGATTCGGCAAAGGTCCTGCGTCCAGCCTCGGTACTCGTGGCTCTGGCAAAGTTAGGGGAGTATGTCCATCCACCAATCGACAGCATGAGCTTGAGATTTCGGTTTTTCTTCTTCAAGAGATACATCTGTTTGATGCACCCATACACATTCTTGCCCGTGTCGGACCACGAGTCGCCGGGATAGTGTTTCTCGATGTCCGCGAAGCTGTCAGTCATGTACACTTCGCCTGTCTCCGGGCGTATGTTGGCAAAAGCGTAGTTTATATGAGTGAGCTTGTCCACTGGAATATCTTGTGGATGATGGTTACGGCCGTAGATAGCCTCGTATATTAAATCAGCCCTGTGTTACATGAAGAGTGGAAAGGTCATCCTCACCCAGTTGACAAAGTACGCGACGGATCGAAAGCCCAAAGCGGCGAGGTCGTTGTCGCGTTCAGTAAGCTTCGGGGTGGCCACGCCATGGGCTAGCCAAGCCCAACTCAGCACAATGCCCAGACTAGAACGGACCTTGCTTGAGAAACGCATTGCTGACGGGCGGGGCTGAGATCAAGAGATGGTTATGCCATCATTCCAGAATCGGGGGCGTGGTGTAGGGGGATATTATAGGCCTAGATCACCCCCGTGGAGTGAATGCGATGCTTCTGCACCCCGTTCTTGTCCAGTACCTGAACGGCGTCTCCCGACTGTACTGTAACAGTCACTTCTTGTGAATGAAAGCATGAAGGGAACTTCCCGGGAAAATGTAAGAGTACGTAGAACTTTCATAATCGTAATGAAGGGGTTGTTGCATAAAACAAGATTGGAATTCGTTAGAAAAGGAAGTAGCTAAACTTTCATCCTCACGTCGTAGCAAAGGTGGCTACCTTCGTGGAGCTGATGCGACGGATATGCGAGAATGACCGTTCTGTACAAAGCTACATCTCGTAATAAACAATCTGGCGCAACGTAGATCGCCCACGCGAGGTTGTACAACAAAGGTAGCATCATACACTGCCATATGTGCACAATGACACCGCTTGATTGGATCGTCAGCAAGAGGTGCATGCGACGATCAGTGTAACTGTCCTGCGCTAGCGTTAGCAGAGATTTATCAGGGCTCCTTGACCCGGTCTCACAGTGTGTCAGGTGAATATAGATAACTGGGTTCGAGGTTGTACATACACTGGCCGTAGAGTATACAACGGACAAAGGTATGGGCCATATGATTAGTCCCCGTCGACTATTTCCCCGAAGGCACAGTACACTTCACGCCTTTTTTCTATTCCGACGGGTGTAGACCTCAAAAAGGAAGAAATCAATTAGATCGCCTGTGGCATCTTACAGGGTTGCAGGAGACGGTATCATCTGGGAAGAAAATGAACCCTGTGTGCCTTCGTGTCTCTAACGGGCTCCTGAAAATGACACTCGACTCATTCAATCTCGTGCTACATGCTGGAAGAGGGACGGATCTCCTCGCGGCTCGCTTTATCGGTGTCCATGTTACATCCCGTAACGTCAAAGCAGTCTTATTCTTGGTCATTGTGTAACCGACACACACTCCTCTTCTGTATCACGGTCAGCTGGCTCTTCTTGAATTTCCAAGGTCCAACACTAGAAGCAGTTGCGTTGTCAGTAGCCAGGTTGATCATCCAGGTGCAGCGGAATGGCACAGAGGAACCCGGATTCAGGTACTAACGAGTTCAAATCATTCTTGTGCGATAACCTCGAACAACCGATGGCTGGCATGCTCTCGGAATATATACTGACTTCATGGGAGTAATCGGGTCAAGTCAAGATATAACGCTTGACAACACGGAGTATTTGGTGGCTACTCGAGCTATACCATGTGGAAATCAACCCTAGTGCCATTGGTATCACAGTAATACAAAGATTTGAATCATAGAAAATCCGTTGCATCAAAATACTACTAGACCACCAAAGGTCCCCGGGGACGAGAGGCGTCCAATAATTGATATTTTGAGGTGCGATTTTGGTTGATCAAATCACAAGTGGCTGCACAGGTGGCCGCGTGCTGATCGTGATCCACATATCTCGCCAGAAGCCGATTCCACCTTTGACCACGAACTGCGCTGATGGTTTATCAGTCGCAACGCACAGTGTGTAGCGACGGAAGAACTAGAGAGCACCGATAAGCGAGACGAGGAAAAAAGCGAGGAATATATCTGACCGCACGTACCTGCAGTGGCCCCTTGAGCAATTCTTCCATGGCGATATCCTTGCCCAGACAAACTCTGGTGCCATATCCGAAAGTGAAGAGATACTTGTTGTACAGCTTCGCTTTCTCGGCGTCAAGCCATCTCTCCGGACGGAACTCCTCTGCATCTGCCCCAAAGAGCGCCCAGTCCCGGTGCATGATCCATGGGTTGCCCGTAATCTCTGTTCCGGCGGGAGCAAACTTACCGAAGAGCTCAATGCCTGGTTCCGAAACGTAACGAGGGAAGATATTCGGGGCTGGCGGATTGAGTCGTATCGTTTCCCGGACGCACGCAACATAGTAGGGGAGGTGCTCGAGGATCGCCTCGTACTGGGGGATAGTGTTGGGGAGAACGCCCTTACGGCTGGCCGCATCAATCTCCTCCATCATTCGTTCGTAGGTGTCTCGGTGGGTGAGCAAGTTGTGAACCAGGGACTGGAAGGCCGTGCCAGTCGTATCGGCACCCGCGAGCAGAACTAGCAAGACCTCGGCCTTGAGATACTCATTCTCAAGGGGTTTGCCGTTGTCGGTGCGTGCATCGATGAACGTTTGCAGGAGATCCACCTGACCAACGTCTTTGCCTTCAGCGATCTCACGGAAGCGCTGGTCGATTAGACGATCACGGAAGCGCATGAGCACCCCGATGCCGGTGTTATCCTCAGGCTTCGCAATCAGATATTTTTTCAGGAACGTTGTCTTGACCCAGCTGGTCAACGGATGCAGACGCGCGAGAAGACCAAATGCAGGCAGGCCGTCGTGGAAGCCCTGAATGAGACCGCCGACATCTTTACCCTGTTCAATGAAGCCGATGGGCGCGCCGAAGCCGATCTCACTGATCACATCGTATGCCACGTAACTGTCCCGTTAGTTCAATCACATCCCAATCGTGTCCGGTGAGTGTTGACTCTTACACTGCCCACCACGAGAAATCGAAACTAATCCCAGTGCAGGCAAACGTTTCGTCCAATTTTTTCAACCAAGCTTCAATCTGGGTGTCAATCAAGAGTTCCATCCGCTTGACGTTGGAGAAACTGTACTGCAGGGACTATATCAGCGAGACATTTGTCGATCTGGAACGAACTGCATCGCACATACAGGACCCGCAATGAGCTTGCGAAACGCTGCATGCGTTTTGTGCGACCGGATATTGAACAAGGATTCGGTTTCGCCGAAAGAACCAGTGATATAGTGACCTGTCTTGTCCGCATGACGATGGTAGATCTCTGGCAGTTTTGTGGGGTCGCTGACGAGAAGGAGCGTTGGGGTGATACGTATGACGGGTCCTGCAAGCCATATACAGGATGCATTAGACTCCAGCAGCCTTGCAGCTGAGGTCAGAGGAATCAGGATCATACCGTATCGCTTCGTGAATGCATGAACTGTGGCCACTTCGGTTTCGCGCAAACTATGCCATGCAATCCAAAGTCTGGTCACGCTGCCCCAAAAGGGTCCAGGGAAGACGGACAAAGGATGAAAGAAGCGATAATACACAATCTGATAAACTAATCGGAGCGCAACGTACGTCCCCAAGGTCAGGATGGCATTGGTGACGGTGAACATGGACACTGCATCCTTCCCAGGAAGAACCATCTTCATGACCCTTCAGATGTAAGAAGAAAGAAAAAAAAAACGAAGGCAAACTTGATACTTCACAAGGACATGAGAAATCAACAGTCCACTGGCAGGGAATATGCCAGAAATACCGGGCAATTCCCCTAGAAACTATACCTCGCATCTTCTACTCCGTAGAGCTAAGTTGTATGTCCTTTTGCGGCGGAGAATGCAGGGAGAGCGAATCGTAGCGATGCTTGTACTCCGTACAATGGACGACGATCATCTTTATGGAGCCACTGATTTGACCAAACCGCACCAAAATACCATAGTCTATTAGTCTATGAGTATGGCTTGACTGGGGTTTGGGGAGCAGACGTTTTAGGGCCCACAAATGCCATCGAAGGTTGGGATTCTCACTCGTGTGATAGATCCACAATGGCCGTCAGTACCTTATTCTTGGAAGACAACCCCAGGGACTCACACCAAAAACCGACAATCGGTGATTCGAAATGACAATTGGTCGGTCATATTGACTTATAGGATTGACCACCTACCAAGCGTTGGAGCAACACGAAACTAGCAGAAAGGGGGAATCAAAGACGGCAATGGGACTCAGGGGATGCATCAACACCTTAGACTATGGCAGAAGTGGGCACGTTACGAATAAGCAAAAAGAAATCCCAACGGGCTATGGGAAACGGTGACAGCCTCCTATTTCCGTCAAGACTTGGCACGCAGGATCTGACGAGCAAGACCAGTCACTGTGATATATAAAAAGGAGTATAGGTCATGTCGTGCATGTGGCGATCGAGATGCTTTCTTTTTCCTCTTCGTTCTCCGTTCATATAGCTTTGACAATGCATTGTTGTTGCTTTGAATCGCAACCCAATGTCTAATCGCAACAGTGATAAAGGGTAGGAAACAGGGAAAGAAAACGAGTTAAACGGCTTGCCAACACCGGTCTGCGAAAACACCAAATGACTGACTAACTGTTGTGTCGCTCATTCATACCCAGGATTGGATTCCCGGTCTCAGCAATGGCAACAGATTCAAGAGGCCCAACGGTGATCAGGGTTGCGATCGGATTTGCGACCTGGACGTTTATTGTCATCTGTCTTCGGCTCTTCTCTCGCATCTTTGTGCTACAAAGGATGGGATATGACGACTGTGAGTACATTTGAACGGGTGAAAGAATGGAAGGTGATGGCCGATCGCTAACCAAACCCAGATTTAATTCTCTGTGCTTGTGTAAGAGGTCCAATTTTGGTCGATTCAGGACGGTCACTCATATAACCAGCTGACTTCATGGGCATTCTCGGCTGCAACGGTCGCGTGTAAGTATTTGCGAGTTGGGAGGCTTTGGCGAAACTAAGCCTGGTATTTAGCTGTTGAGTACGGGTTGGGGTCGCATCTCGCGGATGTGGACCCGAATAATATGGAGACATATGCCTTGGTATCTTCCTCAATGATTGATTGTCTCTCTTATGTCCCTCTGACCGTTCCCCAGGTGGTTTGGCTGAGCTCAATGTTTTACCTGGCAACATTGGGCTTCGTCAAGTCATCCGTTTGTTTATTCTATACTCGCCTCGGCGATCGCCTTCTGACGCGGATTTCCTTGGTCATGTTGTGCGTGATTGTAGCGCAAGCGTCGTCCTTTGTGTTGACCGCAGCCTTCCAGTGTCGACCAATTCAAAAAGCCTGGAAACCTACACTTCCAGGAAATTGCGTGCAGATTAACGTCTTCTACCTCGCCAATGCTGCCCTGAACATTTTGACCGATGTCTTGACCTATACCTTGCCACTCGGGGTCATCTTCAAGCTCCAGGTGCCGATCAAGCAAAAGATTGCCCTGGGCTTTATTCTTTGCGTCGGGCTATTGTAAGTAGTCCTGTGTGAGAACCAAGGTGTGACCGATTCCTGACATCGTCGCCGTTCGTTCCAGTGCCTGCATATCGTCGATAATCCGAATCACCTACATTCCTGCCATGCTGTCCGATCCAGACGCCACGTGGGTGATTAGCAAGGCGATGTACTGGTCCGTAGTCGAGATCAATGTCGGTATCTTCGCCTCATCCATCCCGTCGTTCAAGCCGATTGCCTCCCGCTTTCTTCCTAGACTTATCGGAGAGTACTCGGTTGGCAAAGGGTATAGCGGTTGGTCCAGCAGCGGAGACGCCAAGAAATACTCCGTAGGGTTTGCTCGAGTCCCCGAGCGGAATCTTCCCATGGGCCCCATTCGGCCTCAACAGCCGGAAGGCGACAGCATGATTGGCACCCAGATCGGGTGCGGAGGGATCCAGAGTCAGGAACGAATCATCGTCCCCAACGGCAAGATCTATGCCCATACAGAGATTGAAACTAATGTAGAGGTTAGTCGAGACATCGTTCGTCTATCGTCCTCTTCTTCCCTTTAAATGAAGCGGCAGGAGAGTACCCTTCGCGGAAGGTCTCATGTCTTTGTATCAGACCTGTAGATGAATATGGCAGCCCTTTTCATTCGGTTCCCACAGTTTCTGTTCTCTCTCTCGTCTTTCTCTCTCTCTCGTCTTTCTCTCTCTTCCCCCCCCCCTTTTTTTTTTTTTTT
>ML739336.1:0-23208 GCA_009193565.1 Aspergillus coremiiformis
AAAAGAAAAGAAAACAAGAAAAAGAAAACGGAAAAGAAAAAGAAAAAGAAAACAAGAAAGCAAAGAAGGAAAAGAAAGAGAGAAAAACCAAAAAAAAAAAGAGAAAAAGAAAACAAAAGTAAGAACCCTTTCCTATTTCAATCCCTTTTTCTTGTTCATTATATTTCACGATATACTTCATGTAATCCCCCTCATCTTTGGAAACATAGCATGGCGCATAGCGAAGGTGTTCTTATGCTTTTATTTGTACTCACAAGGATATGTAAAATCAATGCTTCTGTCAGTTATTTTCAAATTTCATACAATGACAACTTCTTGATATCTTATTGGAAATATGTCCTAGAAAAAACTTGTAAGTTTGAATAGACGATATTTCATTGAACGCAGCATTCCAGCAACTTCATATAAATTGGAGCTTCTTCAACATATACCTCTTATTGAAAAAAAGTACATCACAACACAGGAATGGCCATCCCATCTCCCCTCTGGTCACTTCCTGCACTGTAGATCAATTGCCCGTCGTCGTAATGGCAACGAATAATCTGTCCCCTGCCAAACATGCCTCTCTCCCATCCTGCCAAAACTTTCACTTGGTGACCGAGACGCTTTAAGCCTTCGACGGCTTGATCGCTGATGCCTTCTTCTACATAAACAGTGCGATCTACGGGTTTCCCTGGTTCTGGCGAGCCAGCAGCAATGCAAATTCGGGGGGCATCCAATGCCGCCTGCGGGTGATAGTTGAAAGCAAGCATATTAAGCAGGACCTGGACATGCCCTTGGGGCTGCATAAAGCCACCCATGACACCATACACTGAATGCAAAGAGCCATCAGAGACATTGGTGATCATGGCAGGGATAATGGTATGGTAAGGCCGTTTCCGCGGAGCCAAGGCATTTGGATGACCCGGACTTAGAGAGAAATTGGCACCCCGATTTTGCAACGTGAACCCGCAACCCTTGGGGATGATACCGGTACCAAATCCAGCGTAGTTGCTATTGATAAATGAGATGCCATTACCCTCCTTGTCCGTCACTGCAAAGTAGACAGTGTCGCAGTGATTATGGGCTGGGCTACCGTGATCAAGGATGTCGGTCGCCTTGTCCGGATTAAACAGGGTTGCCCTCTCAGCCAGGTAAGATTGCGAGATAAGTTCGCTAGATGGTACCTTCTCCACGTCGGGATCTGTGACCCACCACGATGCATCGGCGAACGCTATACGCAGACTTTCGATGACTGCATGAAGGTATTCAGCGGAGTTGTGCTGGTCCTCCGTGAACTTGGGGATCCTGCCCATTTTTTCAAGTTCCTCGAGGATTCCCAAGGCCATGAGAGCAACGATTCCCTGTCCATTTGGCGGGTGTTCCCATATCTCCACTCCTTGGTTGTCTTCACCATCTGTGCCTGCAGCCTGCTTCTCGGCAATACTTTGTCCGAGGAACTTGAGGGAGATTGCCTCCGTTTCTTGAGTTCCGGTCTCTGCGTGGTACTTGAGATCGTCTAGAGTAAGGTAGCCTCCCAGGTCTTGGACCACCTTCACTATCTCGTCTGCAATTCGTCCTTCATAGAATCCCTTCTTGCCATTTGCTGCCAGTGATCGAAAGGTTTTGGCCAGCGTGGGATTTTTCAAGATTTCACCAGGAAGAGGCGCTCTGAACCCATCTTTAGCTTTCTGGTCGGGCTTGAGCATCTCATGGGCATTTTGGGATGCCTGTCGAACGAGACCTTCACTTTCTTGCCACTGTTGTTCATTGGCCGTCAGTCAACACTCTAGGGGTGATGTAATATTTTCATGTCTTGTATAAGCAAGGTTTGTGATAAATAGTACGTTCACTTACGAAAAAGGACGATAGTTCGGATACAGGAAACCCTTTTTCGCCAAGTTCAATGGCTGGAAGTAGGATATCCTCCAAGGACAGCCTGCCACTACCAAACTTCTCCACCGTGTCAACCCACCCCGCAGCTGCGCCGGGAGTCGTCGCGGCAAGAACGCTCCTCATCGGAATGGACCCCGCATCATTCGGGCCGAAGTTCAAGTCACTTCGAATTTGTTCAAGCGTAGCAGTTGCAGGGTACCGCCCAGATCCATTGAGGGAATGAACCTTTTTCGTTTTCGCATCGTAGAACAGACAGAACATATCTCCTCCGATACCCGTTGACGAGGGTTCGGTAATGTTTAAGGCGGCAGCTTTCAGCCACAATGGGGTCAGCTTCACTTCATTATACTATAACGGGTTGGCATTACATACCCACGGCTACAGCAGCATCCTTTAAAGAATATTAGCATGGAGGCATAAACGAATTGGCTCTATTTAAGAACATACTGCAGCATTCCCCCCATCTCTAAGAATTCTTTGGCCCGCAGCGGCAGCCAAAGGCTGGGTACAAGATACGATGCCATTGGTACTATGCACGGTACTTCTCCGACTCGTGAATGGAACGAAGTCGGGATTTAGTCTAGAGTAAATGGCCTTCGAGTTGAGAGGCATTCTGAGTTGAATTGTTTGCTTTAGGTGGTAGTAGTAGTGGAAGTAGAAGTTGAATGCGCAGAACTTGAGGGGAGCTCTAGGCTTTATGAGTCCCGCATTTCGAAATATCTTCCTTTACCCCGCCCCTAGCAGTTGGAGTCATCGTATCTTATCCGGAGTCGCTGATAAATAGTCGATGATCACAGTAGTAGTAGTAGTAGTAGTAGTAGTAGTAGTAGTAGTAGTAGTAGTAGGATGGATGGTCTTTGTCGGAAAGTTGGAGAGAGCACTTGTACTGAAAAGGAATGTGAAGTACGGTACGGAGCACCTAACAGAGGCATGTACTCATACATACATACCAAAAGTTTTGACGCGCGCTAGTTATATAGGACCAACCATGTGTATGCTGCCTGACAGCCGCCCTAGTAATTTATACTCCGTATAGGCCTGAGTTGTATGGCAAATCTACTGCTCGTATTCAGCTTATTTACGGAGTAGATATCGAGATATCTCTAGAGGTCTGATCTGCCTAGGTATACAGGGCCCCTACCTATTGCCTGCCTGCCTGCCTAGAAAGGCCAGTTGAACTCCCTATTCATCAACAAACGCAGGCCCGTGGTCTAGTCGACAGGCCTAGGCAGGGTACATGTTAACGATTTCTAGAACAGGGTTATAGAACCCTCTTTAGGGGGTGGTTCTACATGACTGAAAACCATATTACTAGAGCTGGACTGAACCCTGACTATACTAAGCCTTTCCACGCCCGCAGCCTATTGTTTTTTGTTCCTGGCCACGTATTTGGTGCCGGTTTTGGTGCTAAATGGCCGTGGCCGATAAAATGGTCAATGTTGGTGATTCTCGGTGGCCTAAACGGGCTAATGACGTAATTAAAAGAGTGCCGGTTCAAATCCTGGCCGGAGCCAACATGAGGTTTCTTTTTTCACGAGCCATTTCGCTGAATATAGAGAAATCAAGGTGGTGAGGAACCATCTTGATATGGGCCTAGGAATGGAGGTTTTCTGACAAAGGCGGTAAAGTCTCTCAACCAATTAGATCGTCAGGATTCATGAATGCTATTGGTTTCGGCTTCTTTGGCGATCTCCTTCGGCCGGCCAGATCGTTTAGCATCTTCAACAAATTCCATTTTGACCCTTTTATCCTGGGCAGGGTCAAATCCTCTGTCCTTTGCACGTTGAAAGATTCTCTGAATAGCCCGCGGGGGAATTCCTAGAGATTCAGAAATCTCTTTAGTAGAGATTTCCCAGGCTGCAAGAGTTAGGACTTGAATCCTTAGTTCAATTGGATAGAATCCCATGGCTCTGGAGGTTCTAGAGGTAGGCAGGCAGGCAGGCAGGCAGGCAGGGGCTAAATCGCTAAAGAAATAAGAAACAAATCTCAAAATAATGATATATAGAAAGCTATACTCCGTAGTTTGATCAAAAAACACGCTCAGAGACGCGTCACCTAGTAAATTACTAGAGCGGCTGTCAGGCGGCATACACATGGTTGGTCCTATATAACTAGCGCGCGTCAAAACGTTTGGTGCATGCATCCAAATAGAGTACCAGTATCCGTACTGTATGTATTACATACTCCGTACAATTGCGTTACATCCCAATACAGGAAAGTGGCATCCCGTGACCTCCAACATGTCAGGTGTTGATTCCAGACGATCAACTAATTTGATCGATCGATAAGATATTTCCTCTCTCCACCATACCATCCCCATTGTTTCCCTCCAGGAACAGGCCTAAATAAGCAGGATAGCCGCTAGAAAGACGCATCAGACCCAGATTTATTCCCCTCATCGGCATCTTGATCCCCGAGACGAACCACCTCTTTGTTATGGTGGTCCCGCCCCACTGCTTTCCATCACCACATAACAGACAAGCGTCATTCAAATAGATACTACTTTATCTCTAACAGCAGGAATACGCTCTGTTGGATTTTTGACCTATTGCTTTTTCAGAAGTGCGGTCCACAGTTCACTTTCTTGTTTTCTTTCATTCAGCTTCCTCCGACTAGCTCTCGAGCTCCCATCAGCTGTGTATTACTTTCTCATTTCAACACAATGGTTGTCTTCGTGGATTTGGATCATGATACTTTCAACAGCCACCAGTTCCCGCGGGGCCCTGACGCTTTGCCTCATCTATTCGCTGAACCTGGAAAGTCGACATTGTCCAGGCTGGTGGCTGTCGGGCCTCCGCAACCTGCAAAACTACCAAGTGACGATGACGCTACCGATTTGATACACAACCGTTTGGAAGAACAAGATCTAAACCGAAATGCCTTCTCAGCTGCTCTGGGCTGCTATCCGTACGCAACACTAGTGAACCAGGCTACTCTGTGTCTGGTTCGATACTGCGGTGCTGACTGGAAGATTCAGGATCGTTAAAGAGATCGCCCGATCAGTGGACCTAAACACGCTACACGCGCTTTCGAGGACATGTCGCCAATTCCATGCGAATCTGGCCCCCTATCGCCACCAACTCATCAAACAAACTCTACGCTGCGAAAATGAATACATTGAGACGCTCTCCGATTTGCTGCGCAGCGGTACTTCGATTCCCGACAGCGTCAAGTCCGTGATCCGCATCCTGAGCCAGGAAGCCCGGAGCTCTGGGCGGTTAACTGCTGGCAAGTTTGCCAAGTGTGCCCGGGATATGGTCGCGGAATGCCGACGATGTTCCAAAGTGGTTTGCCGAGTATGCGACGATGATGCGATCACTGGAAAGTGAATGGTACTAACCGTCTTGTCTAGAATTGCACAGCCAAACCCCCAACGAGCAATATGCTTAAGAACCGTATCCGCCGTCTTTGCACCACCTGCCAGGCTGCACCACTGGCCGACCTTCTTGCCTTGTCTGGCCCGTGTTCGTCGGATGACTCCGAGCCTTCGCCATCCGACCAATCTAGTTTTACGACCGAGGCTTTTCAGCGCACACCTTGCTCATGTGCAGACTCAGTTTGGTTGTGTCATCAGTGTGGAATGTTCGTGCGCAATAACGACACCACGTACCGCCGAGTATGGACGTGGCGAACCAGGTATAGTACTTACCTTGGGGGGCTAGGGACTGGAATCGGCGAAGGCTGTCAGGGAGTCAAATGCGGTCGTGGAAAGAATTGCTTGGCAGCACAGGAGATCGAGCTAGAAGTAGAATGCGAGGCAGACGGGTCCTCAGGCAGTCTGTACGGAATGGGGTATGGAAATGCGGAGTCACATAACCATCCCAACGATCGTCGCGACAGTCGTGAAGAAGAAGAACCCGGATACTTCCGGCAGGAGATTATCGGGATTGGGGGCGTGGTCAAGCACAAAGCGAAGAAACGAGTCACGGTAGGAGCCTGCGTCGTGGAACACGAGGACGAGAGAGAAACAGGCCAGTACTTAGCTCGTGAAGAGGTAGGGCAACATCGAAGCTGGTGTGGGTGGTGCTGGAGAGTCATTCCCTCAAAAAATGACTTAACAAAAGCGATTTAGAGCGTCCGTCTTGATCTAGATTTGGTCTTAGCTTGACTTATCGTGTCACTCGCATAACGAGCAGTGATCTACTGTCACTCCACTGGATACATACATACATCCGTCCAGACAATATTCAACACCACCAAAAGAAAAAAAAATAAAGTCCCTACCCCCAACACCAACCCGGTTCCACATCCCACCCTCAAATCCAAGGTGCAACCCAAAGATGAAACCTCGTGTTTCTCCAACCGGCAAGAGTCACACAAAACAACCACCAGAAATAGCACAACCGCGAGCTAAACACCCCGAAAACAAACACCCACGGAATCACACAGGCAGCCAACACCACAGCAAAGTCAATCTAACATTAGCTTTCGGAACCTGGCTAATGATCCTTCAGGCGTATCTGATCCGAAAATAGAATCTGCGTGGCTGTGTTCCTGGTTTTGAAAAAGGGCAGTGAGGCTTTAAAGTTCGGCGTTGAGTTTTATTTCCGACTTCATTGGCGTCTTATGGGTTTCATAGGTTTAATATTGGGCCGGTGGTTCGATGAGTCGTTTGGTGTGACAGTCATTTCCATGTCCCTGGGTTGAGGAGTGATCGCCGTATTTGTCTGTTACACATTATGCAATAGGGAAGACATCCTGCAATGAAGTGTTTCATGGTGCACCAAAGGTAGTCTAGTTGAATTTAAGTGAGAAGTAAATGGAACCAACTCAACAACGTGGGTATGTTCGTCAACCTGGGGTATAAATTTACATAGATTCATAAACTTGTAAGGGGAATCTTAGCACATGGGGAATATGAGAAGAGAAAAGAACAAGAAAAGTAAAAACAAAAGAAAAAGAAAAACGAGAGAAGAATCGGCCGTGACAAAGAAAAAAAAAATGCTACCCAAAAAAAGACTCTATCCTCATCGAGCCCCCGGGAATTTTCACAAGGTGCGCTGGGTACGGATGAACCATCAGGGAGGGTGAAAGAGAATTCCCTCCCCCCCAAAAAAAAAGAAAAAGAAAGAAAAAAGAAAAATAGTTCTCTTGCTGTAACACAGCATATCACAAATGAAAATCGGAACTTCCCCGTTCAAGTCATGTCTTTGGCAATGCCCATTTTTAGAATGTCGGGAGTATTTCCGTAGCTTTCGTCGCAAGGCCGTGGTGTATCTCTCCCTGAGAAGCCAACGGCTTGTTCAACCTTGACTTTCCTGGGTCTAAGCTGTTCTCTGTGACACAACAGTAGAATGAGATGATCCGGGCTTAAGCCTAGAGTGACTCGGTTGGGTGGTTTCGCAGATCCCTTTTATCGCGCAAGTGCTGTTCCTGGTTTCACTCGCTTATTGGTGGTATATTGGACTCAGAAATAAGTGGTACCATAATGCGTAAAATCGTATCAGCTTGATCAAGTTTGGCTGGTTTTGTGTCAATGTGGCTCAATGGTGCGTAGGCAATCATTGGGTTCATCGTAAGCTCTGCAGTTGGCTAGTGATGACTTCAAATACCGAAGGACTTCCAGGTCATCGGGGGAGGAAACTGGGTCCCAGTCGGGAGCGAGGTCTCATCATAACCGAAGTGGTGTGTCGCTGACCAGGTTGACGACGGATATTGGCAATGGAAAGACTGCTCACCAGTCAGCATTCTATAGCTGGCCATTGACTGGGGCTGGCTTACCGATTGAGCCAGAGTCTCGCTCAACGAGACTGGTACATAGCTTGACGCAGTCAATGACCCTTCTGATTGGCCCCAGCACCGTAAGCTTGCGTGACCAGACATTGGCGAGGATGTAAGGTCAGTGTCCAGGATGGTTTCCGGGTATGAGTCGGCAATCGCAGTGGGAGTCGAAGCAACAGATGACCGAGAATGGGAAGGAATAGAAAATGTAGCACCGTCCGATGAAGGAGAGGGACAAGGCTCTGGACTCGAATAGAATTGATTGTCTTCCACAGATTCATGAATACGGTGGGTAGGATAGAGGGGCGGTTGATGCACCGACGACATATTCATATTCGCCCACATGAATCCGCCATCGTTAGTTAGGTCCGGGTGTATAGCTGGTGCTACAACGGATCCAATTGACATAGTAGTCACCGGCTGCGTTTCGGTCAAATAGTGTCCCGTATTGGGGTCCACGGGAGCGCCTTTCGGCAAATAAGGAGACTCAGGTACCACTGGAACATGGCTCTGCCGCTCCCATTGTGCGTTATTCATCTGCGTCTCAAGTTCACTGGCATTCATGAGTTGGTGTCCAATAGATCCTGAAGAATCAGGTCCGACTCACTGTCTTTCTACATGGCGCGCTAATAAGTCAGAGCGGCGAAATGCCTTTTTGCAACCAAGGTGGGTGCAACGGAAAGACGCCTCGGGGTTATGATTAAGTTCATGACGCCTACCTCACAGTCAGAATTTATTAGGGAGAACGCTTGGGAAACTGCGGATTCATGACCTACCGTCTATGTTCCGCTCTGGTGAAAATCTGAATGGAAGTCAGTAAAGCCCATTCACCTGAGATCAAGATCAAGGGTAGACGAACCTTGTGGCATCCTGGGTACTCGCAGGCATGGACACGTTTGCCCTTCCTTGCTTTGCTGATGCGATGCGTAGTTGGGGTATAAGTGATGGGAAGAGGGATGTCTGCTTGGACATTGGTGCAGCGCATTGTGGTCGTTGACTTTCTACCAGAAGGAGAGGATGGAGACTTCAAGTTGTTGCTCGGGTTCTGTGCTGGAGAAGTGGAAGAGGCAGAGGCCAATGGTCTTGAGGGGTTGCGTGGAGAGTTGAGGGCAGTCAACGAATGGATTGGCGAGTGGGAGGAAGATATAGTTTCGGTTCCTGGGCCAGATCGTCTAGCCATCATGCAACGATTCAGGAGCCTAGCAGAAATACAGCACTATGTGGTATGGGGTGTGGGGTGGAGGTGGTGGACTGTGATGCAAGTCGTATAGTGTAGTTTGTATAGTATAAAACACTAGCAGTAAGCTTTTATAGGGCGGAAATGGATGAGATCAGACGGTATGGGAAAAAAAAAATGCCTCGCATCTGCAAGTCAAATTGATGCAGTGAGATATAAGGGGAAAAGAGGGAGATAATCTGAAACAATCGGAATGGTGACCGTCAAATGTTGGGTGAGTGAGGAACTGAGAACTGATATAAAACCTGTCGGCGTGGATACTGCACGAGATACCGACTCGGGCGTGTTTTTTTTTTTTTTTTTTTTTTTTTTTTTTTTTTTTTTTTTTTTTTTTTTTTTTTTTTTTTTTTTTTTTTTTTTTTTTCGAGAGATCTGCTGCAGAATCCCTTGCACCGGAGGTGACAGGAATAGTCAATAGGTATATAAATTTGTTATTACTCTTTTTTATAGGATGAATGAATTTAATTTCAACAGAGGGGGGAAGTTCTTTGAATATAATACAATTGTTATTAAACATAGCAATAATCACAAATAGATAGAGTAAGCGAACAGTGCTGATCAGTCTGCAGAATGATCATACCAAAGAGCCAGAAAAAATAATAATAATAAGAATACTAAATAAATAAAATAAAATAAAATAAAATAAAAGACAGAATATGATGATGGCTATGTAAGTGGAAAAGCCTCATGCATCCCACTAAACGGACCTAATGAGGAATTAAGAGAAGAAAATAATAAAATAAAATAAAAAAAAAAAAAAACTGAAAAATGTTTAAAATAATAATATTAATACTGGGTCAGAAAAAAAAAAAGTAAAAATAAAAATATCATCCTAGAAAAGGGTTATTATTATCATTTTAGTTTTCTTTTCTTTTCTTTTTTTAATTCTTTTTCTTTATTTTTATTTTTTTAATTTTTTGATTTTATACGATTTCCCATGTCTAAACCAGGATTGGATTGAAAGGGAACCAGCATAGGTAGAGTATTATTATTATTTAGGATGATGATGATGATGATGATTATTATTATTATTATTATTGTCATTACTATTATCATTATCCCACGGGAAAACCAACCAAAAAGACCCGTATTGACTGGTGCGGCTGAGGTCACGGTGCAAAAGTTGGGGGAGAAAGAGAGAATCACTGGCAACTACTCTACACTACGGAGTTCAAAGTATGCGGCATGCCTGACAGACAGATTATTTTTATTTTTATTACACACCACACTTACTACATTAGTCAGTAGTAGTCTGTTCGAACGGTACTACGGGGCCAACTAGTACTGGTGTAGAACGGCAGGGATCATCTCCCAAATATACTTCAACGGCTTTCTGTTGGTGTGATTCAAGTTCTATTGCATTGGAGGCAAGTAGACTACCAGCAGAGCCATGGCTGCTGTAGCCATCTTCACCCCAGCGCCACAATGAATTCGGGAATCTTAACAAGAGGGTAAAGGGGGTGAAGAATTCAGGAGAAGAAAGAAAGGCCAGACTCACTGCGGTCCTACTACTTTGGTCAAAATGACTCTGATGGCTTCCGAGACAACCACAGCCACGCCAAAGATCTATCTAGTAATGAATATTCGATGAGGCCGAGATGTATGCACAGTACAGACATAAAGAGCAATTGTACGGAGCATAAGGTTTGCTTGATAACAAGCATACCAGTTGTTAAAGGTAATAATCATAATAATAATCCTCTCAATGACAGTAAAAGGTGGGATTCAGCTACCTAGTATACATGCATGAAGACCGAGGTGCTAATTACCTAGTAGGTAGTGGGACGTGTTGGTTGGAGGAATAGCACGCTATTGGCTCTCTCGTATATTCTCATTTACCCTGGTTGATGTTTGGAGTTACTGTTTATTAGGTACTATTATTATGATCTATTTTTTTTTTTTCTTTATTTTTTCTTTTTGTTTTTCCCACGCGACAGATATCATACCAGAGGTAATCTCTACTTACGGATACTGCAATCTCAGGCTTCAAGCCTCAAAAGGGTCCACACTGGAGATGGATGTGACCTCCTAAAATCAGCGATCCACCAAGTGAAGTGGGACCACCACTCGGCCAAATCGAATGTTGACACCGAAGGAGTACTAAGTATGTACTCCGTACTGCACCTTGATAGTACCGAGATACCGAGCACGCTGAAAAAGAAGATCCCCAGAGGAATACTAGCCCGGTAGTACTACTCACTTACCTTTAAAACAGTATCTCTCTCAACCTCCCCTACCCAACCTATATTGATAGGAAAAAAAAAAAAAAAAAAAAAAAAAATGTTTTGGAAAAAAAAAAAAAAAAAAAAAAAAAGAAAGTAACTCAAAAGTTATTAATATCCCATCTCGGAAAAGGCAGGAAACAATTACAACTGGAACTTCCAATACCTACAGAGAGAACACCATTTGGTCAACGAATGGAAATTGTCATGGTTGACCCCCAGCGCTCTAACGGTGTACCCCACTTGCCCAGGGAAGGTCCAAAGAAAAACCTGACTCACGATACCCGCGACCTGGAGGTTCATTTCTCGTTTTAGTCCTAGCGTGCTGGCTCGGAATCATTTCAACAGAGTCCGACAGGTGCCTCAGTACGTATTGAACAGCATCAACAAAGTCCCCACCAGTCTATCCCGTCGTAGGGCAGACTTGCTCGCAAACTAATTTTCAATCTTGTTGAAACTTGACTGTCACCGATTCGTCCCCTTCCACCTTGCCTATCATCCAGTTAGAGTCTAGTGCATTCTCGTAAATGCAATGTCGGTTCCCCTTCCCCTTATCATTGCATGAACCGACCGAAGATCGCGTGGTCGGTCTTCTTTCCAAGGCGTCCTTCCCTGTAACTATTCATCAATCTCTGTGAGAAGATAATTCCTTGCCATTTCTTTCTTGTCCCCCCCCCCCCCCGGCCTGTAAAGGAGACGACAAATCATCCAACTTCCACGGCACTGAACGATCTGAAAGTATGTCGACCTAAGGCAAAAACCACGTGCGCCAACGTTGGTCAGAAGGAATTAAGAATCAATTAGTACGTAGCCTGGGGAAAAACACAATCACTATCTGTACTTAGGTAACAGCCTAATAATAATAAGCACCTTACTCGATCCCAGCCAATAAGACTTCGGAAAATAGGATAAGAATCCGGTCGGAGTCACCGGGTGGAATGCGTCCATCGGCTATTTCCGCTGTATAATGAATGGATACAATCATCCCAAAAGGTACCCAGATCCAGCGGGGTCATGTGCTGGTAACCTGTATGGAGTACGGAGTAGCCTATCGCAAATTAGCAATAGCATTGAAAATCACCAGAGAGGCCCAGAATTCAGAGTTGTAATGCAACAGCCCTGTGGGGCAGCATCTTCCATCTCTAGTAATGTACGGAGTACGAATATTCTACGGTGTCCCCTGGTCTAGCTACCAACCTGAGTCGCAACAACATGCGGTTTACGGAGTAGCTTGTTTCATAGATAAGTAGCCTGTCGCACGGTAATCTCGGGATACCAATGGAGGAAGATCATACTCCGTATAAGAGGTTTCGATAATTTAATATCCACGCATTCAACAATTCCACTTCGGGTTAACCCATCTCCAAAGTCGGAAATTGGAAGAAAAAATAAGTATGGTGGAGAAAACTAGGGGGGGGGTATCGGCGATCGGAGAAGGTGGACTCCGGATTTCTGGGGAATATCTGGCTCTAGACGAGCGGATACCGTCATCGGTAGGCCTGCTAGAAGTAGCCTGGAATACTTCAATTATTCTTGCACAGATTTGAGAATACCAACAGCTCCCACCAACTTCTATGCCAGAGACGAGATGATCGGCGTCGCGATTAGTGTAGGCTTCCAGGAGTCAACGACTCAAGGTGAATGAGGATGATTAATGATCCTGGGTGACGCAAGGTAACACATGCATGCATCATGGATAGTAATTTTCCACTCCGTACAGCAAGTGGGCTTCTATGGGTCTTCTATGGACCTTCTAAACCATGCAAAAATGGTCCATGACGGTTAGGTTGCAACTTGGTGCATTTGGTTTCCCTGGAATGTTCCGGGTTGTTTGTTTTCCTTCGGATAAATCCATGGCATAGTATCCGTGCCCGTAAGCCCCGATCCAGGCAGGGCACAAGGCTGTAGAATGGATAGCGGTGTTGTCCACTGAAGCGCACATGCATAGGAACCACAGGTCGTAGCGTTATTCCTGGAAATGACTAGGAAGGTAATTGCACTAGGTACTACTGCAAGTAAGAAATCTGTAGTCTTTAAAGCGCCATACCCGACAAGATTGAGATTTGAAAACAACCGTCCTCATAAAGAGATAATGTTGCTCAACATCAACATAGTTCCACAGCGCAGCAGGAAGTTATGCACTTGAAACTTTGAAAGTCATGTGCTAGATGATCTCCACCAAATGGAACCGACATTAAGGTCTAACTTCTAATGGAATAGTTCAACCAACATCCGCTACAGATCGTGATTGGACAAACCCCTGAATGCTAAGGAAGCTCCTAACCTCCTAGGTACTAGTACCAGTACTACCTACCGTACCTAGTACGGAGTACGACGTAGTAGATTAGGTTAGAACTCTGCCCGTACTTAAGTACTGTTACATACCTACTAGTAGTAAACACCTGCAGTGCCCAGGTAGTCGCATGATGGATGAAGAATGCAGTTGTTATATGCATATACCTACGTCACTTTATGCTGTCTGAAATCCACTAGCATATACTAAGTTATCATGGATCCATGATGTTCTCGACTCTGTCCATATCTAGCTAGTGGCCATATACGGGCAAGCACCACTGGCTCTGGCGGTGGATCTTGACACCGTCGCGGGCTCCAGTTCCCTGCCGAGAATCCGATCTAGGGAGGTCGACCACTGGGGCTGGTGAGTTGGAAGAAAATGCCCTTGAACTGGGGACGATTTGCTACTAGTTGTTGAACTAAACGTGACATGGACCATAAACCAAATTGGATCCCGGGCCGGAGATACGCTTTCCAGGCCCGGACCCGAGTAGTCTCGGGGACTCTTGGCCATGTGCGGCTTTAGACTGACAAATTCATGATAATTTCTTGATGTTCTTCAACTTAGTGTCAGTAGTATGTTGATCACGTCATGAGAAGAATTGCCACCTTATCTCCGATCTGATGAACTTTACGAATCGTAGTAGTACTTCTACTAGTATCTAGTAGTCTACCGTACGCCTGCATGGATTCCAAATTGCATACTCTTTTTGGTTACTACTATGGGGTCCCGTCTCTTCCGTCAAGAAATAGTCGAGTTCTTATTTCTTCCAATGAAGATATTCTAGTGTCAACTACTATGATTCGGTGTTGAGCTCTATAGATAGTCAGATTCAAAGCAATGTAAATATAGAAATACCTGGAACAAGTTGACCGGGAGCGAATACATGGGTTTCAAGCAGTCATCCTTGCCTGAGGCTGTAAATCATTATGTATGTACCTTGCTAGTCAGTGACTACTGGGTACTTATCACACTTTTGGGTGATAAAACCTGCAAAGCCCTGATCAAAGCGGAGAAGAAGGGAGGGGGGAAAGAAAAAACTCCGAGTGCGGAAAATTTTTTCGATGCGGGTCATCGGTAGAACGCCCACAGTGACCACCTAGCAGTAGCAGAGCCTCCATTTCCGGTTGACATCACCCCATATGAAGACTGAAGAGGGATGATCGGCGAGTTAGGTTTCTGAACGCAATTACCTAGTTCGTTGACTAGATACTTGGAACATCGCTCAGTGCCCAAAGACTAAGGTACTTTGACACAATAGTGCAATGTTGTCTGCGTATATCTACTATCTACCACTCAAGGTGACGATCTCCACTAGTTTCACAGTCTTCAATTGATGACCTACTCCGCCCCATGGTTTCATCAATTAACTACGGAGTAAACATGAGAAGCATCGTCGATCCTTGTCGGCGAGAAACGAGGTAGCCCTAACTGACACCCCGACGGCTGCCTGTTCTACTATTCTGGGCACGGCAGGAATCATTAGTAATCCTTCCGGCGCATTCCTCCTGCTGTAATTCCGACCAGTGGTTGTAGAGATCTGTCAATTGAACCGGTTGTTTTGAAGGTTCACTATGAATCATATATGGATCTGGACAAAGTTAATTGACTCGGTTGCATATAAACGATCGACAAAATATTTTACTCAAACAGGCATTTCGTGGAGTTGCCTATTGTAGCTAGAGAGTACGAATCTAGGTCCATGGAAAGCAGATCATATCGCAGAAAAGACTAGTGGTGGACGGTAGGAGCCGCCCCGTGTGTATCCTTTTTGATACTGCGACTGACTTCGTACTAAGTAGATAGTCCAGTATCTCTGGCATATGCTCAATCAGGATTTACATCGACAGGAGTCCCACTTTGACGGTCGGGGAGGAGGAATCCACTTAATTTACCTTTTCAACGGAGGATCTCTTACTAGATACGGAGTAGATATTGCATAACATAGCCAAGCCTTTTAGTCAAATGAAATATTCTACAACCATATGGGAGATCCACCAAGCATGCTCACCAGTGCCACCGGTCGATCAGACTACCGTACAGTAAAGACTAAGGATTTAAATAATTAAGTAAATAGTACGGAGTAGAATACTAATTAGGGTACGTGCGATACGACTTGATAGACTGCTAATACCGCCGCTGGAGCTCGGGAATCAGGAATATCATCACATCAGCCTTAGGCCAGGGTGCCATGCGCTGAACCAGGGGACAAAAACGTGGTCTTTCCTGAGGTGTGGTGTGATTTTACTACTACTACTACTACTACTACTACTACTACTACTACTACTACTACTAAGTACCGGGACATTTACCGGGCTGTCAATGCAGGGAGCCTGTCTCGAAATAAGTACTCCGTAGTACTAGTCCTTCACCAGGTGATAAATTGAAAGGGTAATTGTAGAGCCTTTTCCGGTTGATCATAAGACTAGCTGATATAGCATGTTCATCTAGACCGTTGAAGACCTACAGAAAACCTCCAACATCCATACTCCTAATACTAGTTAGCATCTGACCAATTTACGGAATCCTCATTTCTTCAACCCAGTTCCAGCGAAGAAGATCAAAAGAAACAACAGCGAATAAGGCCGAACACAATCGGATCCCCGTGTCAACGTGTTAGTTACGCACTAAGTTAGTCCGGCATGAATGTAGACCCTCCCAAATTAACTGGACCAGACGCTATTTGCCAAACTAGCCAGCTGATAATTTCTAACTAATTAACTGCCGCCGTTGGAATGGAATGTTCTATCCGACCACACGTGTTGCAGGTCATCTTTCTAGTGGATTTTTGTTGATTTGCCCAGGTGGGGTTTTGTTTTCTCTGCCACTACGGAGTACCCAGATCTTGCGAGTCATTTCCCTGTAAATACATCGCCAGTACCATCGAGTCTCTGACTCAGAAGGACAAAGTACAGGCAACAAAATTAAGTATGGATCCATGCAGACTAACCCCAGCAATGTAACTTCCAGTCGCTACATCCATCCGAAAATAGTTGAAGTGGCTCTCCCACTCGTAAAGTACAACCCCCGCAGCGTTTGTCATGCGTAAATTGGAAATTTATCCCCCAACACAATTGAATCTTCGATTCTTCTATCACTTAACCGAGATCCAGGGTGTTGGAATAGGGATATTGTGCATTCGGCCCTTAGATAATACCTATTCATTGCCAACTGTTTGTTTTTCTTATCCTTTCCAATCCATGATATCCTTGCAGGTACTGTACGTATGTACCGTACAGTACAATACAATACATAAAAAAGCCACTGGCACTCAACACACAGTCCCCAAACAACACGATTATACTAGGAATGATTTCAGGAACAAGAACCATCATAATATAAGGTACTCTTACCCAAACCCCAGAGACCTTCATCCAAAAAAAAAAAAAAAAAAAAAAAAGAAAACAAAGATCCCAACCCACCATCCACAGCCCCAAACCACATCTTAGTACTACATCTGCTAATAAACCCCCATTTCCACTCCACGAGAAACGCAAAGCCATCCTCAGAGTTACCTAATTCCTAATGATCCATGTCCCATCGTACCTCGTGGCCCAAAGGCCTAGACACATTCCGACTTCTTAGTATTATCTTATTTTAGTCTTGGTCTACAGGGTTCATCCTGTTACGTTGTTTCAAGTCCCGGGGGGGGGTCCAATTAAGATGTCATTCTTATGCAGCATGTAGCCTGTATCTATATTTAAATATGCAGAGATGGGACTTGGGTTTCATGTATACCACTCAGTTATCCCAACATGCGGCGAGCGTTATGATAAGCCTCTGTTGAGACGGTGTTGAGCTTGCGGGTATCTCTCTCTCTGTTAGTATCTCTACAAAATCACCCAAAAAACCACCCCCCGTGGTAGTGAGGTACATACATGCCCAATCTGGATACACATCCTCGATAGGTAATCTAAGCACCAGCTCTCCGAAAACCGACAACGTCTTCTGCCAATTGGCGGACGTAATTCGGTCATCCGATACTCGTATAATGGAGGACGGTTAACATTATAGTCGATGACGTAGGATTTCTGTTAGAGGATGAGGGCTTCTGATACATGTCCATCCGGGTGGACATGTCGATTAAGGTTGTTTGATATCTGGATCTTAAAAGCTAGCATGGAAGGGGAGAACAGAGACGATATAGTTTCCCGAGGAGGGACGTGAGACTGGAGACGTTTTATCTATTCAAGAGTGATCTTGAATGGATAGCAACCTGGAGTGTAAGTAGATTATGGGAGGGTAAAAGGAGAATAATTTTGACAGAAAATATAACAGTTCGTGATATTGTGCTCATGATATCTGCATGAACCCTTCATAGAATAAAAACAAGAGTGGTATCCATTCATTCCTCACATTAACTACAGGCTCGACCATCATCCTACTTACAGTTCCCCAAGCATAACAACAACATTAGGGAGATGATGGCCAAGGGAAGTTCAGCAAATCGCAGATAAATAGAAAACATCAGAGGAAAAGAAAGTGACCAATTCGGGGTTTCCCCAGCACAAGAATAGAAGGGCAGGTAATATGAAGGAACAGAAAGCCGTTCACAGGGAAAACTCAAAGCATATTTCATCGCAGAACGCCTTTTCAAAATACAAGACATACCTTAGTCCAAACGCAACACTAAGCTTCTGACCCTCCCAAGTGTCTTGCAACCGACAGAATTCAGACATCCATAAGAGCAAGACCAGGCTGATTTATCCCGGTTGTGATAATGATGATGTCCTTGACTTCCCGAACACGTCACGGGGAGCGGATTGATCATGGAAGTAAGAATGCGTCGCGGTTCCAGACTCGAACAACATTTTGCAGGCAAAGGTAGACAAACACACGTCATAGCTTATCTACAGGGTAGGCTTCCAAGATATCGCAAGGTCGCCAAATAGAACGCGGTAGGGAAATCAGAAATGTGAAATCGACAAAGCAAATGTAGGTCGAGCGTTGAACCGCGAGCTTGTTCTTATGTATGAGGATCATGAGTCGGACCAGTTGCCCAGGTTGCTCTCAGAAATTTCCTGGAAACATGGTCCAATGGAAGGGTCAGATTTCTTTAGCGACGATCAGGGTTCGTCACCTATCTCCCGTCAGCAAGTGATGCGGGATAGCCGCACGCGATCAATGGCGGTGGATATTTACCTGTAGAATTCGACGCGAAAAGTCTTGATCATCGTCGATGCTGCCATTGCTCTGGCGTCGCTGTGCCATGAAGTCCCCATCGAATCGGGAATCAGACATGGAGCTTTGAGACATGGGCTTCGCACCAAAATTATCGATATCGTTGTGCCGATATTGGTCGGGCATGTTTGAACGGTTTCTAAACCGCCAGAGAAAGAAAATGGCTCCCACCAAGGCAAAGAAGCCAACAATTCCCACAACGACACCAGCGGCGATAGCAGCAGTATTCGATCCGGAGTCCTTCTTCTTCTGCCCATCAGTAGCTTGCGTTGTAGCTTGGCTATCCGCCGTCATGAATACTGTTTGCCCACCAGCGGTAGTCATAATGTGGCCATTGTTAGAGATTGTCGACGTTCCAGTCTCGGTACTGGAAGCGGAGCTTGATGAGGATGATGAGGAAGTGGATGAGGAGTAGCTGTCGACACTGTCCACAAGACCGGTGAGATATACGGAAAACGCATTACTACCGCCACCTGTTGAAAGAAGAAAATCAGTAATCAAGAAGAGTCCGGTAAATCGGGGAGCAACAACGTACACATAACCTCAGGCCATCCGGCACACTTGGTATTGCAGCTGCCATCATCCGTCTTAGCCGAATCTGCCGGTAACTGGTCTCCGCAAAGGCAGTTTGTGCCTTTCGTCAAGGCAAAAACGGTATGACTATCTTTCAAGCAAAGCTTTTGACAGTATCCGTTACTTTGGTACGTGTAAGGACCCTGGTCTAACAACGGTTTCGAATCACTATAGCATCCCTTCAATATGGCCTGCTGTGCTCTCACTGCTGGCAAGTTGGCGGTAATTAAAATGACGGAAGCTGCAAGAGCCGACTGCATTGTGAACGGCTTCATGTTGTAGATTGAGATGTGGCAGGAAACAATTGCAAGGGATATCAGTGTCCGGGCACTTGCTCCAGACAGAATGGTTGTTGAGTGAGGTGGTTCAGCGCAGGAAGAGGGACGGCCGGCGTAACCCTTTTAGACCACTGTAGTGATTCAAGACTTTCGGTCGCAGTTGACTTCCCTCAAGGCGTCGAAAGGGTAGCCTTCAGGGGTCAGGTTCGCGTAAACAACTCGACGTTAGGAAACGTGACGCAGTTGACAAAAAGGGTACAGCTGATCAAGATCCGGCGACGACAGAATGTCGATGAATTGATCAAGTCCGATTAAAGTGATAGCGATGGCAAAGAACGTTGAGTTGTCTGTGAATAGGTGGTTCCTAGCGGGGAAGACTGAGAACCGGACGTTTCAAGCGCCCCTTTCTGCCAAGACGAGTTTAATGAATGTCCTGAACAGGAAATTCACAAAGTCAGTCAGATCTCCCGCGGCAACAGCGAACTGATACGGACGGAAGAAGGCTGAGTCGGAGAATTTCCAAGGGGGAATACAATTGTGTATTGTTAATCTGTTCAGGCTCAAAACAGGGAGTGAAACGAGAGAAACTAGATAGAAAATCGATTTGTAAAGAAAGCAACAGGATCCAAACTTCTCCGAGTGAAGAACAACAAGAGAAAAAAGAGTGTCTTTTGCCCGAAAGTAGGAAAGGATGAAAGGGAAGGGGAAGGGGAAGGGAAGGGAAGGGTCCTAACGGTAGGAAGACCGGGAGGTAGGGACTGTAGGGGTGTGAACGACTTGCAGGGTGGAACGGAAGAAACTCCTTCATACTGATTGATACCAATACGTACTTGGTTTACCGGGCAATTAAGCGACGCACCAACCAGGGAAGACACACAGCCTATCCTACTAGTTATTGTCAAAATGGTACTCCGTAGTACTGGACTAATATACCAACAAACGGAAAGGACAACCCATATTGCATCATGATGGCCTCCCATTATTATCAGCTTTCAAATGATATATCCAATGGAGAGTACCAGTAGGGGCCGTTGTGTTGTGTTTCCAAACTGAGTGCAACCCTGGATATGCAGAACGGTAATTTTTCGTTCCACGTACCAAAGTTTAACTGGTTCAATCAGAAGGCAGCACAGCAGATTAGATAAGCGCACCCGAAAAGGATAGCTAATCAGAAATCCAGGGGCACTGACCCTCCCCCTTGTACCTTTTCCATTTTTGGGATCCATGGACGGGCGCAAAATGGAGGGAGTATTTCACAGCATGTGCGAGGTCTATATTGGGAAGGTCATGGGATTGTCCAGTGATTATTTTGTGGTGGCGCTGCATTAATTAAAAAGAGGGGGATGATGTACGGAGTACTGTACAAAGTAATCTATACAGACTACTAGTAGTACTAAAGTACTCCAGTTATCATTTTATACTATGATCATGGCCTGTTCTTTCTTTCTTTTATATTACTACAATATGAGGACATGTGAAAGTGATATGATGGAAAATAACCATCATGGTTAAAGACCGTTTATAGATGGCTGCATTTTCCCCTGTAACTAACAGGGGTAAACTGCCGCTTTAATACTACTAGTATTCTATAGGCATGTGCCTTGCACAGGCACTATTACTATCTAGTAGTAGTATTATTTACTTACTAGTTTGCAGCGATTCTAGCCCTCAATCTTAGTGACTATGGACCAACCGTCACCAGACTGAAATGCCAATTTTCTACGGAGTATGTAGCTATATATATAGCTCCCCTTTAATTTAGTACATGTATTCTTTAGCGTGTACGGAGTACAGGGATCTGCCATTCTGATTTTTCTTGGAAGGATTGATTTATAGCCTGTTCCAGATTTATAAGTTTCTTATAGATAGTGTGGAACCAAGATCTACAGTCACGTATGGCCCATATCTACCACCATATCAAGAGGCATCTGCTAGTTCCTGATGATTCAGAGACGTTTGGCCATAGTATACTCAGAAAATTTTTGAACTATGATATCTACCCAGATCGTTTGGTTCCCAGTTTTGATTTATGTTATTCCGGCCCTGTGCGTTCCTTTATCAATTATACTACTCCAACACATATTCTATCAAATACATTAAGAAAATAAGATAATTCCATTCACTACATACTAGTAGCAGCTAAGACCCTGCTAAAATGTACTAGAAATACAATAGACAATCTCCAGAACTCTCTAAAATAGTACCCAGACTAAATGTCTCATAGATATGTTTGAAAAAAACTACATTCCATGCTTTGATCAATTGATAGGGTCTCATACTCGTGCCCAGCATGCAATGGCGTGTGAAGTATCCGTAGACTGTACAGACATAGCATATCTGCAGTCTTAAAAAGAAGGCACCCAAGTATGCACACGTGATTATGTTTCTCGTTCAAGATTCTGCTTGCTGTAGATGCTCCCATTACACATGGTCAAATTTATTCCCTTTCCCTTTCCCTTTTCTAGGTTTATCTTAATAGATAAAATAGATTGATTGTCGTTGAGGTACAAGCTCTGGGGATGGTTCAAAGTCACATAAGAAATCTGCGTAGTGGATGGCTTTTGGAAACCAGTACAATGTTGGTACCGCAGGCAATAGCCAGCTGCGGTCTGTTGTTAGGCCGCTGTGTCTTTGGTGGAGGATGGATGGTATTATATCCATTGAATGGTGCTAGGGGATTGATGGAAGAGCCCAGCCTATCACAGCCCTATTTTTGTTTCTTCTGTTTGATTTGTTACGTTAGGTACCTCCAGACTTTTTTAGCTCTCTCAAATGGATCCATCCGTCGGTCTTGCTCTTACCCTAAATGTGTGTAGAATCAGGCAACAAATGCATCCATCATGAACATCATATCAAAGTTGAATATAACAGGGAGAAGGCAACACCACACAGAACAAAAACTTAGCGTACTCGGTCATTTGGTTTTTAGTAGTCTTTACATTCAATCATATGCCTAAGTTTATATAGCTTTACACTTTTACTAGGTACACATTAGTTACTATATATTTATCAGCACTTATCAGGAGTGTTTTTAATTGTATAAAATAGTTGAAAACTCAAGGAAGTGTCAGTTGTTGCTTCTTTTAATTACAGTTTAAAATAGTTTTATGTTTTAAATAATACTGGCTCGTATATTACAACTGGGGTATAGTATTTAACTATCTGGAACCATCTGCAACTATCTGCAACTATTCACAACCAGCCCTGAATCTTCAACAACTTTAAAAGCTCATCCGAAACTAGACAAAAACTGAGAAAAATAACTATACATTAAGTAATAGAAATAGAGACCCACAGCTACTTTCCTACTATAGTTAAGCCGGAAAAAAAATCTTATTAAAACAGTCGTTACTGCGCAAATTCCCAAATTGAGTACTTGAGGGCCCAATATTACTCTACCATGGATGTGCTATTAGAAGGCTATATAGGAATCAACCGTCAACAGGTTCAGAGCTACATCTAAGTTAAGTTCATCAAGGTACTGATCTCCTTCAATCCAAGCAGCTACTTGAAACCACTAACTTCCTCTACCAAACCATAAAGTTGCTGCTGTGTATAAGTTCCCAGTACTCTGGATACCAGCCTACAGATTCTCAGTCTAAAAATCTAGATAAATAACCATCATTGCCGATAAGATTACAAGCCGTAATCCCTCGCTTCGCTCGGTGGCTTGAATTTTAACACTTAGTAAATATTAATATAGATATTTTTTATTATTTATATAGTTTTAATAAAGAATCAGATTATTAAAATTATTAGAATTATTAGAATTATTAGAATTATTAGAATTATTAGAATTATTAGAATTATTAGAATTATTAGAAT